>VZTL01028140.1:0-18352 GCA_013400535.1 Scopus umbretta | reverse complement strand
CCGAGCCGCCCGCCGACCTCCACTGCGTCCTCGTCACGGTGAGCCGGGGCCCGGGGGCGGCCCGGCACCCCGGCGCTCGGAGCGTTGCGCTGGCTTTTCGCGCACCTTGCCTCACGCCGGCGCCGCAGGCGGGTGAGGACACGCTCGTAGGCCTTCAGCCGCCGGTTCCGGCCGCCCCCCGTCTGCCGAGGGACGCGGGGTGCCGCGGCGGGGCAGCCCGACGCTGGGCAGCTCCTCCCGAAACCGGCGGCCGGCGCGCTGCGGCGGTCTGGCTGTAGGGCATAACTCGTCTTTCCAGTAAGCCGTGAGGAATATGCAGAGCACGTCTTTTATCCTGCAAAGCCTGGAATCGAGCGCAATTTCAAAATGTCATTTGGTAAAACCGGAACTGACCGCGCCTGGGGCACGGCGGCGGCCACAGCCCTTGCTCAGGGCTCGGACCCGCGTCCGGCGAGCAGGCCGGCACAGGGAGGGTCGCACAGGACCTGCCAGGGCCCAAACGAAGCTTTTTTTTCTTTTTTTCTTTTTTTTAATTTTTCCCCCCTTTCCCCATTTTTCTTTTTCCTACTCTGCCCTGGAGTCCAAGGCTACGAAACACCTCACGCAGTTCTGGGGTTGGTTGGTTTGTTTGCTTTAGTGGCAATTTAAGATGATTCATGCTCCTGGGTTTTCTGCTGTGCTTTTATTTTTTTTATTTTTTTTTTCTTTTTTTCTGTGGGGGTTGTTTTTGCTTCTCTGTTAAAAGTGCTCCCCCCTCTCTTTCCAGAACCCCCATGCCTCGCAGTGGAAGGATCCAGCGCTGAGTCAGCTGATGTGCTTCTGCCGGGAGAGTCGCTACATGGATCAGTGGGTGCCAGTGATTAACCTCCCTGAGCGGTGACCATGCCGGGATGAAAACGAACTGAACCGAATTGCACTGAAGTTTCGCAATACTCTAGCAGTTGCTCAGGAAGTAACTCCCTGCCCTGGCACAAGGATTACAGGGGAGGGGGGAGAAAAACAAAAAAAACAACAACAACAACAAAAAAAAACCCATAAAACTGATGTCAAGGGGGTAGGCTGAAGTTGAACTACATCTTGTGTGGGCCTGAAGAAAAGTGACTCCGAAGCGATGGGGATGAGCGTGGAAGCACAGGGAAGAGCAGCACCTGCGTTGCTGGAGGAATGAGCCCTGCCTGACGCGCTAGGGTACCACACGGCCGGGTTACTCACAGAAAATGCCCAACACCCTTCACAGTTTTTTAAAGTGCAACTTAGTTTCTGGTTTCACTACCTTTCGGAGCAAAAAGGTTAATCAAAACATTTTACAATTTTACTGTATTTTTGGGATGTTAATTCTCGTTTTTATGCTAAATATATAATAAGTTATTTTATGATATTAATGAAAAAATTATTTATACTTGGAGGTTTGAGAACCAGAATGCCCTTAAGCAGTTGGTCTGCAACCACACATCTTTTAACAGTTGGCTGTTAAAAGCAGCTACATTAATATAATTGTTTGAAATTGCATAGAGTTTTGTTTTTTGGGGTTTTGGGTTTTTGGTGGGTTTGTTTTTGGGTTTGTTTTTTTTTTTTTTGAAATAAAGTTTAAACTCCCAACACTTTGTACTGGGTTTTATTTTCTTACCTTGTTCATTAGTGTACAGTCAGAAGGGCTCATTTGGCAGCTGCTTCTTTGTCCTGGCCATGGGCAAGGTCCTGTTGTGTTGGGCCTGTGTGGCTTTATTCCTAGCCCCTCCCATGCCATTACATGAAAAAGCAGCTGATGTGCTGTGGGAAATGGTGGAAATGTTATTTATTTTTCTTGAACACTGCCACTTACCAGCAGAGCTTAAAAAAAAAAAAAAAAAAAACCAAAAACAAGAGGAAGTGTTATTTTTGAGGCTCCAATGCTTCTGCAGAGCCCAAGTCTTCTTGGAAGGTGGGGAAACCTGATTCCTCATAGGAGGAAAACTTGACCTAAAAAAACCTTTCCAGGGAAGGCATCGGTCTGAGCGTTGTACTGCCCATGCTCCCTGGGGCTAGGGGGTTTCTGTGCCAGGTTCCTCTTTCAATTATATATCTATGCTGGCACACAAAAAGCCGTACTCTGTGTGGCAGAAATCTCTCTCCAGGCCCCAAAAGAGCAGGAAAACAGCCTCCCTCACACCCACGCCGCTTGCTGCCGGCAAGAGCCTTGCACCACCCATGCTCCTGCAGCCGCGCTGCCCGGGGCAGGCTGCAGGGACGCCGGTGACCTACATCGGGGCTTCCCTAATTGCACGTCTGTGCCGCGCCCTGGCGCGCTGCCTCGCAGCATCTGGCTTGGATGCCGCCCAGCTCGCCGGACCCCACAGCCCTTGCATGCGCCCCAGCAGCGGTAGCGGGGCGTCGTTTTGTTCCCCAGCCCCACCAGGATCGGTGCCCCGCTGCCTCCGACGGGAGCCAGCCCAGCCGGGTGGCGAGGCCAGACCAGTTCTCCCGCTCCCTGGACGCACGGGACGGCATGCTCCGGCACGAGGCCGCCCGTCCCCGTCCCGCGCGGTGCTGCAAGGCCACGTCACCCGCCTCGCAGCGGCCTCGCGCCGTGTCTGGCACGTAGCTCAGGACTGGGCAGGCACAGCCATCAGCCCACGGCAGCACGCAGGGGCTCCTGACCACGGATGCCCCGCGCAGGAGTTGCGCTCGCTGCCTGCCACAGCGTGTGCCCGAAGAAAAAGCACGTCGAGCCCCAGCAGCAGCCACCAACGAGGAGGCTGGGTCAGGCTCAGACACGGTGGCTGCACAAAAATGGGAGTTTTCTGAACATAGTATTTTTAGCTTCGTTACTATGGTGTGTATTCAGCATCGGCATTTCAAAGGCAAATACACTCCCAGGAGTTGATCCGCTGGCTGTTGCCTCCGTTCGCACGTATTTAAAAAATCCTCTTTCTGTTGTGTGTTACTTTAGCAGCACAGATGTAAGATATTGAAGAAAAAGTTTAACCATGTCTAATGTGCAAATCGAGCTCTGGGGATCTTTTACTCTCCTTTGCTGTCGCACGCCAGACGCTCTGTTGCTCTTCCCCAAGTACGTAACGGAGGGTGGGTGGAATTGAAATTAATTGCAAACATTTGCAATTTCACTGAGCTCAACCTTGAGCAGAACCCCCCCCCCAAACCTCTGTTTTCTCCTCGTGTCTCCCCCAGCCCCTGTCTCCACCCTACAAACCACCTGGACCCATGGGTGGCCCTGGGGCCGTGTGGCCTAGCATACACCCGTGCACCCAAACGCTCTTTTTTCTCCCCAAACCAGCCAGCTCCAAAGGGGGCGTGGGGGGGGTGTCCCACCTGGCTGCATGCCAAGCCCTCCCAAAAACACCCAGGTGAGAGGGGCCCTCACCCTGCAAGCAGCCACAGCCAGAAACGGCAAAGCCGGACCGGAGCCCAGCAGTGCCCACCTGCCAGGGAAGCACTGGCTGCCGGGAAGGCGGGAAGGGTGCCAGTAGAGGCGGGAAGGGTGTACAACATGTACCGGGAAGGATGTTAATTGCAATAACCAGCCAAAAGGAGGAGTAAGCAGCAGCTGCATGCAGGAATGGGACATCTTCGGACTCCGGAGCGGGGCCTGGAGAGCTGGACTTGAGATCCTGCTCTGCCCTCGGATCGCTGCACCCCTCATTTAAAATTGACGCTGGTTTGGGGCTCGATTGCACTGCAGCCTCAAAATAAAAAAACTATCACGACACGAGCAACAAGGTCAAGCAAAATCTGATCGTTTTCGGCAAAGTGCAACGTGAGGAGTGGCTGGGCCAGCCTGGCCTGCTGGCTCCCCAGGGAAATGGCTGCGCCTCGCACAGGGGACTGCAGCCCCCCGGGATGGCCCTGGGGGGACACACCTGCGCTTTGGGGATGGGGAGGACGGCCCCGCACGCTGAGCTAAGCCAGGTGAGGGACAGGTCAGGAGTGCCTGGGAACAAAGGGCATGAAAAGTAAAAACAACCAAAACCCAACAAACCCCCCACCCCCCTCCAGGCTTTACCAAGGGTCTTTAATAAATCTAGGCTTTTTGTCTTTTTTTAAAATAAGGAACACCCAGATTCTGCTGCTGCTCCAGGGCCGAGGTGTCCTGCAGCTCTCACCCCTGCAGCCGTGACACCCCCCGCCCCCCCTCGCCCCACAGCCCAACCCATGCGACCTGTGAGCAGATCTTGTGAGATCTCCTTTTTTCCCACTTTTAGCCTCATTGGTTTGATATGAACAGGACCTACCTGAGACAAGATTTAAACACAACCTGCAAGCACACTTGAGGGTCTCATTAGGCACACCCTGGCCATCTCACCTGGGGGCTGCAGAAGACCTGTCCTGCTGTCACCCAACGCCATGAGGACAGGCAGGTTCTTTTGGGGACCCTTGGCAAATTAGGAGGGGTCAGGAGCAGGGGGTACCAGTTGCATCTGCACCAGGTCATCCCCATCCCAACCCCATCACCACCCTTCCCACGGAGGAAACACCCAGCAACGCACCAGCGCAGAAACAGTGAGTCCAACCTTTGCAGCTCACCAGCTCCAGGAGGCCAAGGAAAATGACTGATGATAAGCTGGGACCATAGAAAATAGATGTATTTTAGCAAGGGGATATTTTATCAAGAGTCAGGTCTCCAAGCCACTGACCAGCCCTTCTCCCTTTAATGCAAAACAGCATTAGAGAGTCACATTAGAAAATACAGAGAAAACCACAAATAACAAGCTGGCTGCTTAATTTATGGGGGGGGGGGAAATACTCATTCTGGAGTGGTATTGGGTTCACTTGATATAAAAGAGAGGGGTGGCATGGTGACACAGTGCGGCCCCACCATGCCACCTCTGTGGGTTTCCCCCAGCAGCTGTGGATGCAGATGGTCTCATTTCTCCTTTTTCATTCAGAGAAGAGTCCAGACTTCCTCCCAACTTTACCATTCCTGCTCTCTCACAGGAGTATTTACAGCAAAAGAGCAAAGTGCAAATGTAACCGCTCGAGCTTTTGCATGTCCCTATATATTGCATCTAAAAAATAAAGTTTACCAAAAATCTAGACACTAAATGCTGTCAGAAGCAGGCAGTTGCATGGTACTGAGTTAGCTGATGATCTCAAATCTTGTACCTAAAACTGAGAAAGCACCTGAACAAAAAGCTGGCACAGTTTTTAATCCCACACCTCTGATCACCAACGCAACCATGGCCATCTACAATCAATCCTTTTGTTCTTTGGATGTGTAAGCAAGCGTGAAATAGATGCTGGCATAAAGCTTGCCCCAATGCTGCAAGGATGTCAAAACTGCATGGAAAAAGTTGAATAATACACTTAACTCTGCCGCAGGGCTGGGACAGAGCCACAGCCAGGGCACGCTTGACATCGGCTTGACAAACGCCAGGGGGTTTGTAGGAGAGGAGTGACGGAGCGAGCCCAAGGAATCTGCCAGAAGCTCTTTATTAGAAAGTACAGAGTTAAGCTCCACTATGGACATCGCGTGATGGGTGGGAATGACGGGAGGTGGCCACGCTCCAGCTCAGGGCAGAGTGGTGGCCTGACCCCACAGCTGGTTCACCAACCAGTGGCCCACACCACCAACCACTCCCTGCTGCAGGCGTTACAGAGAAGGCAGACACGAACAGCATCTCTGCAGCTACACCAGTGATCTTTTTTTTGGGTGGGCAGGAAGCTCTAAACAAAATAAAAATGCAGATTTCTATGGGGACAACAGATTGATGGAGAACAATATTCAGGTGACAGCATGAGGTTATTTACCCTCCCTGCGCCCCACGTACCTGCTTGCACACTTCTGAGCACAGCTGGAGTTCTCTCAACAGTTACCATCTTGCATACCCAATCTAAGTTAATTATTATTTTTAACAAGATGTGTTATAAAACGATAGACGCAAACACAGTAAAAAAAATTAGCGTGGATCTACATTATTGTTTTTTAAATCGTCACTAGAAAAATACTCTAATTATAAAAATAATTTGCATGTAAGCACAGAATAAGCAGTACAATTTTCTCAGTCTTGTATGTCAATTTTGGAACTCTGTTAAAGAGGCTTGTTAAACAAATATATAATTTCTCAATATATATCAATAGTGTGTATATAATTTAATATAGAAATGACAAATATGCAACTTAAGACAGTAAATTACAAGTGGTTAATAAATTCTGTAAATATCATTACAGAGATGCACAGTTACGGCAGATCGCAACTTCAGCCTCTAAACCACTGGCTACAGAAAAAGACATTTGTAGTCAGTTGAAGTCAATATTATTTTCAAACCCTTCAAAGTTTTCTGTTAATATGCAATGTTTGTATAAATATACTATTAAAATTTATATATATTTATGTACACACACACACACGCACACAGAGAAAGACTTTTTTATTATGCATGTATATAAAATCACTTACTTGATGGAAAGGCCCTCCAATTATATCTGCATAACCACGATCTGGATATAATTTGGCATTTTTCCCCTTTAAAAATTAATTTAAAAGAGTCAAATTCTGACTCCCTGCACAAAATGTAACCGGACTTCAAGTGACAGAACGATGCCTCCAGCTCACCACAAAGCCAGGGCAGTACTAGCTTGCAGCCTTTGATCCTTTTGACAGGGTTTTTTTTACACTAACACAGATTTTTAATTAGAGAAGATAATTCAGAGAAGCAGAATCAAAGCTGAAAATTCTGCTCTTTCAACTCCTCTTAAAAAGCAGGAATATAAATCTGCAGATCTCTGATTCTTGACACTTCAGATTTTACACTTAAAAACCTCTGTCAAGAGAAGCTAATGTAAGGAAGGGTGGAGGCATGGCTCCCTGGAGTTCACCAGCAGTTGCTACAATCATTTTTCAAGGTAGCTGTTGCTAGATAATGCACTTCTAAATGTGTCTGTGCATAAACACATGCTACCAACACAGGTACCCCTCCCACCACCCCGTAATTTAAAAAAATGTAAACCCAGTGATGTTCAATCAGGTTTCTACACCTTTGCCTCTGCTCTGTCAGGGAAGCTCAGGCAACTTTGGTCTTGTTTGTGTAACTTGAAAAGTGAAACCGGGCCTCCCTCCTGCAGAGGACAAGACCCCCGGCTCGCCCTGCCTGTCCCACCGTAGGGATGCCGGCGCAGCGCGCTCGGGCTTGGTGCCCAAGACCCCATTCCCTTGGACAAGAAAGAAGTTAATTCAGTTTGAAACCTCGCTTCCTAATAAAGGTAGGGAACAGAAGAAATGCTTTAGAAAGCTTAAGAAATCGTTTATATGTTTGGTAAAAGAATGGCCGCTCTTACACAGTTAATAGCTGGTACCTTACAGAGTATTTGCCTATACGCCTGCCGCTGGCTGGCTTTGCCCAGGAGGGCTGCGGAGGAGCTGCCGCTCTCCTATAACAAAATGCAGGTCTTCTTGTCCTTGAAAGGGTTCTCAGAAGCAGGTATGCCCATTAACAATGGATCTTTCTTGGCGTGTTCTTCACAGTAGAGCATTAGGTCTGCTGATGCTTTTGACACCTACAGAAGACAGGAGGAAAAAAGAAAAACCACAAACCATAAAATGGTATTTCCCTATAACTGTTAACATGATCAAACGTGTTGAGAGCTGCCAACAGGTACAAAGTCCTTATGTGGGACGGGAGAGGTGCTCGGAGATCAACACGCTTTCTGGGGCCCAGCCTCCTGTGAAGACATGCTGCCACTGGCTCACTCCGGCTTTATCTGCAGGGAGGAGAAAAGGATGGACCCCGGTGCTCTTCGGGGTTAGTTTGCGACACCAGGAAAAAGTACCATCAGCTCCTACACAGCTTCTACAGAAGACTAAAAACAAACAGAAGGTTCAAAATAATACAGCAGGTTTGTAATGAGGAACTTCTCATCTATAAAGTTCGGGACAGTAAACAGAAGTGTCCTCAGATGACTAGTCGTTTTGGGAACGCTGTGCAGGGTCCCTCCTTGCACAGCCCCGCTCCTGACCCCTGTCGCCTGAGGAAGGGCACTGCTGCTCTTTGAACCTGAACATTTCTTCTGCTGGCCTTCAAAAGGGGCTGGGAAGCAATTCAAGCAGCCTGACAAAATCCAAAAGGCAATATAAATGTTGTGTTCTGAGATGGGGGAAAAAATGAACTGTGGGCATACACATACATGCACCCACACACTCCCTTCTCCTATCACCCTACAGCTGGAAGGGGGAAAAAAACAGGAAAAAAAAAGAGGGGTGAAGAAGGATGTGCTCTCACCTTTATTCTTTCTATTGAGGCTTCTATTCTTAACTGCTGGACAGTCCTTCGGGCCTGGGCTATGTTGTTGGTTGTGCTAGCTGTTTTGCCAGACATTTTCGGTGAAGCTCTGTTTTGAAAGACAGTGGATTAATTTTCCAGGAGGTGACACAACAAGTTAAACTGCTTTTACACAGAGGCAACCACAACATGCTGCAAAAAGTGCTCTTTTTTATTATTATTACTATTATTATTATTATTATTATTATTTTGTACAGCAGGACTGGTCAGCTGAGAAGCAGCTCAGCGAATGATGGTCTGCAACCAAAACACCCTCCAGAAAAAATGCATTGAGCTCTTGTGCATCCTATTGCTTCACTCGTCCCTGCGTTAATAGGCGATACGGATTTATCGATTTGTGCTTTTCCCAAGCCGGAGGGCGGCCAGCACCGCACCATGCGCCCACCCCTACACCTGCCATTTGCACAGGGGCTGGGCGCAACACGGGCAGTCTCCGCACCGGCCGCTGCCCCGTGGCAGGACGGATCCTGCTGCGTGGTAAGGGCTGGTCATCCCAGGTGGGGCCGGGAAGGAGGAGAGCTGCCACCTGCCTGCCTGAGCACTGGGGATGAGGAACGTCCTCTCCGCTGACTCTCGCAGGCAGAGGAGGATTTCATGGCCGGTTAGTGCCCCTCCGCCGAGCCTGCTGCAGTGAGGACACGCGGAGGCACGGACACATCGGTCGTGCCAGCCCAGCCTCTCCGCTTCCTTCAGCCCGCTCCAGCCAGGCTGTGTTGCAGGTCTGCAGCAGCCTCGCAGCAGCTTTACGACTCGTCAGAGGAAGACAAGGCGGCAAAGTTCAGAGACGCACTCCTGGCTGCTCCCATGTGGCCATGTATGGGGGAGTGGTGGAAAAAAAAATGAGCAGCTCTGGGACTTTCCTTCTCTGGGTAAGAATGCAAAGCATCAACTCCAGCATGGGGCCGGTGTTTGGATAGTGTCCAGCGAGAAGGGAGGACGCTCTCTGCCAGGCTCAGCTGGCCAGTCCGGCAGCAATTCGAGAACAGCTTTTGCAGCTTGACCCCTCACTTGCAGCTACCCGCGGGATGCCCACAAGCGGCATGAAGGCAGCACGTGCTGCCAGTTTACAGGGGAGCCCAGCCTATGCCAGGATGCCACACGCTTCCCTGTGAGTTGGACCAAGGAAGAAGATATGCTCCTGACCCCACCAAAGAGCAAGGAGTGAACCAGGACCATACGAGTGCGGTCGTATCCAGACAAGAAAGATGGGCTGCATGCCAGCTCTGACTCAAGACCAGGTCCAAGAGGACAGGCAGCACCAGCAAGCAGTGAAGGGTCAAGTTCTGCTGGTGCTGGCACTGCTGTCCATGAGCAGCTTTGCTGCAGGTGCTCTGCAACAAAGACCCGAACGAGGCTCCTTCATTACATCCACAGAAGCATGCTTAGTTGCACGCTGTAAGTCAGCACTCCACTGGCATTCACACCACTTGGGATTTGGAGGTCTTAACCTCCTGGCGGTTCCAGAAAACCTCAGCTTCTTCAGCTGTACATAACTCATATGGCATGCTTGAGCCTGCCCTGGCTTACTGGACCACCAAGAGCTGTCCCTTTGCCCGTGCCACACTGAAGACCTCCTTGCCCCATCTCCCTCAGCACCTTTCCCACTGAACGACCCTGGCACCCCTGGCTGTTTCTCATCCTGTGTAGTCATGCAACCACTGCTGCTGGAAGGAAACTATACCTGTGCACGGAGCAGCAGGAGCACAGAAGGGCTGAGGACTGTGCAGCATCGTGTTCAAAAGAATATCCCTACAGGCATCGCAGTAGCAAAAAGCTTATTGCTAAATTATTCAGGTATGCAGGAGTTCAAAGAGCAGCTGGTTTAAGACAGCCCTAGCCTGTGAAACTGTCCTTTCCGTGCCAATCCTTGCATGCCATCTCTAGCAGGACTGCGCACAAACCCTGCTGTTCATTTTCCACAGATCCACGAGAATAACTGGCTCTGTGGTGCTGTGCTTAAATCATTTATTGCATTACAGGGACTTGATTCCAATGTAGCTACATGTGACCTTTCCAAGCGCTGCATACGGCATTTCCTTGTAAGCTTCAGGTTTCTCACGCCTCGGCCTGGGTAGCAGCACTGTTTTTCCAGCCAGTGCTCATGCCGGCCCAACTAGCTGGAAACAGCGTCATTTTGCACCAAGTGACTGTTTTGGCACATGCTGTCATTTCTAAGCTGCTCAGGAGGGCCCAAGTTTTCAAAATTGTTCTCTCCCTCTGCAGAAACCAGCCCTTGGTTTGAAGATCACCCCCTGGTGCGTGTCAGGCCAATACAGCCTGCGCCGGCAGACAATACCCACGGTAGACGTGGGATACCCACAAAATGCTGCCATATACCCCCCAGCTCTCCTCTGACAGCAACGCAGGCACCCACGGGTGCTTTCTGCTGGCCAGGAACTGTGCACAGCCAGCAGCAAGCACCGCCTGCACGGCATCCTCAGCGTTTTCTGTTAGGAGCGATCCACTGATCCGTGCTGCCGTGGCACCGAGCACATTCAGCTTCCTCTGCAGCCCTGCGATCTACTGGTGAGAAGTACTGCAAGTTGTGTGCTAACTGGTATTTCATGCTTTACAGCTCATGGCTGACTTCTCCTGCTCTTCTAACATTCCAGCACTGAATCGCAAATGAAGCAATCTGCTGGTTTTCCCAGCTACATCCGCACCCCTAATGGCGAAGCCCAGTGAGAGCAGGATCAGGCTGCACGTGGCAAGCAGCACTGCAGAGCAGAGCAAACGCCGGCAGCGCTCAGCGGCCGAGGTGCACCGAGAGCAGCGCTGGGATGCTGCTGTAGCTGGGGAATAGCCAGCAGTGGGACGTGGGGGGACCTTCCTTGCAATGGCTTTGGGCAGAGTCATTGCCAAGCAGCAGGCAACACCTCCTGCTCACGCGCAGGTAGGAAGGACATTCATAATTGATATTAGGTATCACTAAAATCTCATTTCCTGAAACAAATACCAAGAACACACTCATGAATCTCTCCAATCTGCATGAATCTGAGAGGCCATGTAACAACCCCCTACTGAGCTCACTGGCCTACTTTCCCAGTAGCTCTTTGCATCCAGGAGCAGGAGACAAGCGTGAAACCCAGAACTGGTTCAAATGCTGCATATACTCCAAGTGACCGACTTCAGGGCAAATCACAGAAGGTCTTTTGTAATTTTAGAACCTTTAAACATGTGCCAGTTCAGAGATCACAACTCCAAGCAAGTGCCCTGCAGCAGGTAAGGCACCATCCATTTCATGCTGCAGCTGAAGCATTTACTTTCCATTCCTCTAAATATTTCCACCAAGGGTTTCTGTATGCAGCTACCATGAATAAAGCTGCATCAATGTTGAGGAAATCTGAGCAGAGCAGACGCCTGTGACATGGAGGCCAGGGAAGCTGGGCTGGCAGCACACGGTGCCAGCTGATTCATCCCGGCTGTGCTGTGCAGGAGGACACCTTGTAAACCATGGTTGCTTCATCTCAGCAATAGCTGGGTCACTAATCCGAGCCTTGATCTGCGGCAGTCATCCGCTGTCCCAGTTCCCCACGAGCCCCTCATCGCCCCAAAGTTTCCGCTGTGCTCTAGAGAGGTCACCTATGGACCGAGTTGCACATGGTTTACCGCTTACCAGCCAAGGAAGGTAATCAGTGCAAAATTTAAAAAAGCAAACAGGATTTTTTCCTCTGTGAAACAGCGCTCCCTCTATGGCACTGTCTTAATTGAAGACACAGGCACTCATCCTCACTCAGCACCTACCGCCCCGCTGCTCCACAGTGCTGCATTTGGAGCGGCATGCAGAAAACAAGCCAGGACTGTCTGCACACAAGTAGCTCATCCTCCAGCCCTGCAAGCCTCTTCCAGCCCTCATTTAATCCATGCACGGTGAGGCAGGAGGTGATGAAGCCAAACTGTGAGTCAGAGCAGGGCAGCCGAGACACAGCCGTGACCGTGAAGGGCTGGCCAGCGACAGAAGCACCAGGCGTGAGCGAGCCCATAGACCCCGCTCCCAGGAACAGATGCTGGTTTTGCTGGAGCGGGGCTGTCATCTCCCAGCACCACCATCTACTTACGGCGCACAGGCATGGCTCTGGAGTTTTAGGAGTGGTGCTTGCTCTAGGGAGATGTGAAGTCTTTGCATGCTTTGGCTGTGAGGAGGAGAGTTAGAGATGCATGGGTGCCTGAAATACTCTCTGTATTAACATCACGACAAACTGTCCATTACTAAACTAGATCCACCGTATTACAGTTGAGTTATTTCTCATCACGGAGCTGTAACATCCCACAGCAAGTACACAGTGTATGCGTCCTGAATTACTAATATTTGTAGCACCCAAATATGAAAATGCATTTTGATGGCACATTTCATGATTCAATCTGCAAATTACTCAAAAGAAGGAGTGCTGACTAACACAGCATATTTGTCTGGAAATAGTCATAAATCTGTTCGTAAAGGTTTAATAGTCAAGACGTTTTGCTTTATCACTGGGAAAGGGAAAGCTACTTGGAGCACGTTTCTCATCGTAAGTGATGATGAGAGGTGTATGTTGAATGCATGTCATATTTTTTCACTTTGTATTTTACAAATCTCTGGAATTCAAGGCAAAGGCCGTGGTGCATTAACCACCTCCAACATAAACCCTGCAGTCCCGTGACACAGACAAGATGATCTTTTCCAGTCCAAGTCAGTGATGGCCAACTCAACAAGACGGGGAGGCTTGCACCAAGCCAGGCAATGCAGGAACAACATTGTGGGCTTCACCACAAACACAAAAGCAGATTTTTATAAAATCAGGAGAATTATCTCACATCCCAAGGAGCAGGCCATGTTTTAGCTCATGTGAATTGGCAGGGTCAGGACCACATCTAGGGCTTGGTGCCACAGAGCGGGGGACACGATGGCCACAGGGGAACCCCCATCTCCTCCAGCACTGCTGCAGGTCCTGCTGGCCCCGAAAGCACGGGCTGCTTTGCAGCAGACCCGCACACAGATCCTGACCTCTACCAACCACTCATCAGAGGCAGCAAGGACGGACCAAGCTGAAACTGCCATGACTCTCGATGCTGGCATCCAAGCCAGGACACATGTAAGCTCTGCTGGTAAACCCACCCTAAGATTTTGTGATGCTGTTGCCAGACAAATGGAGCCAGGAGACCTGCACATCTTGGCATGCCGGGATTGCCCAAAGAGTTATCCAACAGATAATGCAAGGAGACTGCACTCCACAGCACTATCTGCTCATTTCAAACAGCATTTAGAAACATAATAGCAGTCCTCTGTTACTGAACTTTTGGGGCATTTAACCTGATAATTTGAGGAATTTAATCATTGCAAAGCTAATTGTTAAGCTAGAGTTCCTAGAAAGGAAGTTTAAAAGGACACAGATTTTGTGGTTTTTGTTCAACGCTTCCTGCCTTTGCTGGCATGCCATGAGAACTGGGCAGGAGAACGGCTGCTTTGCTGCCACAGCCCCCTTCCAACACACAAAAATTGCACCTGGACCCAGTTCTGCTGAAAGCCATTAATACATTCGAGCTTCAATTTTGAGACTCCTTCCCACTGAAAAACATTGATTGCAATGGGCAACTACCACACCAGGGGCTTTGCTGGATTCTGGGTTTCCTTGCCTAATCCTGGCACTCGCTTAGGCTGCAGAGTCCAACCAGGACTTCTGCTCAACATGTAAAATGAGGATTAACTGATTTGTAAAAGGTAACGGGATCATCCTTGCAGGCAGTGCGTCCCCCTGCTCCCCAACACAGCCCCCAGGGCTGCTTACTGCTGTGACTCCCACCCTGGCACCCAATGCGGGGGTTGCAGACTGTGCTCCCAGGTAGGCAACACCATGCCTAGGTGTCCACAGCAAAGCACAGCTCACCAAGAACATCAGCAACCCTTCCCTGGGCCCAAGGAGAGGTGCTGATGCCATGTCTGGAGGATGTTCTTGCAATGGGATTCTAATTCTTATAAGAAGTCCTTCTGCACCATCAGCAGCAGAGGAAAATGACGGAGAGTGGTACACAGACACCAAATGGGAGACGTGCAAATACGAAATAGCATCTTGGCTACATGGAGCTGAAATGGTAGAAGAGGAATTTAAAAGGAATTCCTCATGTTCAGGTAGTACTCTCTAGAAAAGATAACAGATATGAGACTATTGGCTACCTTGGAAAATTTACTCTGCAAAGAATTCAGTGAGAAATCAGAAGACCCGACCTTTTGGGAGTTTTGGTTTTGATCAGAATAAAACCACAGGATCAGAGCACTGCATTCAGCCCGCTCTCCCTGCTTCCTCATCACCAGCATCAGAGGGCATCTGGCCAGAACCTCTGTAGGACCCTGGGGCTGAGGAGGCCGACTGACTCGTGAAAACAGGCGCAGGTGCACTGAACCCAACAGCCTCACTGCAGCACAGGTACTGCCCAGAAGGACCCGTAGAAGACGGACACAGCTGAAAAAGCTTCCCCATAGCCGACAGGCTCACACATTCATGAAAAATGAGACTTCCAACCAAGAACTTCCAACGTGCGCTGTTAGAGCTGATAAATGCAGCTGCTGAATTTGATAATGAACTCTGCTGGTGTGTTGCAAACTGTCTGTGAGTACTTCAAAATAATCACTCCTGGAATAACAAGGAGCTGTTTCACATGGATACAAAAGAAGCATGGATCCACTACAAACTGAGCCTGACCTCCCATTCCAGACCCTGTAGTTTCCACTTACTCTGGGGAGAAAAAAAAACCCCAAAAAACAAACCAACCCAAAAAACCAACCCAACACAAAGCAATTTATTTTTATAAAGTAATGCATGCACCTCAGAGAAGTAAGACAGTTCAACATTTGCTGATCCCTCTAATTTTGCTACTACTTTTTTTTTTTTTAAAGACATAAGGTTAAAAAACAATTACTGCAAAATTAAAAGATAAAGTGTTCTCCTCTCATTTCACCGGGGCAAGTCTAGGCTGACTTTGTTCAGCCTTCCCTCCCCATCCCCAAGCCACAGGCCCAAAACCACAGGAGAGGTTTGAGTTTCTCTGGAGTCCCTTCTCATCCTACATGAATGACCTCGTTAGGAAAGTTTCAGTACTTATTTTTCCAGCCGTTTAGCTTTGTTAATAAATTAGATGTTTTAAAAAAAAACCCAAACCCAACACCAAACCATAACATTTGAAAATTAAATTGCTATGTTTCCTCATCTTCAAATAAACATAAGCAGCATTACTTTAATAGGCCTCCTAAGATTACTAAATCTCTTCTACAGAGAGATTTACAAACAACTAGGTCACCACCCAATAATACTGTTCTCCCTCCGAGTTCCTGGCAACCTACCCTATTAACCAAGCCGCTGCGGCCATCTCGAGCCACAGAATTTCTCGTAGGGTACACTTGATTTTAGACAACAGCAACAGACTGCATGAAACTCTGCAGGTCAATATCGGGGGTGTGCGCAGTTCTGCAGAACTTGGTATTTCGTGCCCTTGGAGGCCAGGGCAGGGCTGTCTGGGATGGGGATGTCTCCAGAGATGTCTCCCAGGAGAATTAAGTCACTCTCTAAAGAAGAGACCACTCAGTCGGGGAGAGCACTGCTCCGATTTCTGGGAAACAAGCCTTCACGCTCAATGGGCAGCCCTCAACCGTAAGCAAAGACACTCTGAGAGCTGAACTCACCCCATCGTTTTTCTCAGCGGGATCTCTTGTGTCCCCCAGCACTCGGAGTCACAACTATTCATTCTCTATTAAACGGATGAAAGCCAAAGTTCCAACAAGTTTTTCAGTTCACCAGCTGAGACAAAACATGGCTGGTGTGATCTCACGCTGCTCTAGGCAGGAAGCGAGCCGGGGATCCGCTGCGCCCGCTCCTGTAGGAACACACAGTGAGTGACAGCCTCGGTCCCCTGCAAGTGGTAACGCTGAGCAAGGGCTTGCCAGACAGAGGTTGAAGATGACGGAGATTCCCTAGCCCCAGCGCAGCTGCGGGCAGGGCTGCAACTCTCACTTGTCTCTGACTCACAACCTAACCAGACAAAATAATCAGACCCACCAGCAGCCTTCTCTGGCCACCGTGCTCAAGGCGAAGCCTTTCTGCAGAAAGTGCTCTGAAAACATGAACAGCTATGTTTGAAAACAGACGGGGTATGTTTTTTCCAGCTGTGCTAGCTGGTCTAATAAAACAAGCAAGCTTTTGTGCCCACACTTCACTTCAGCTAGCGAGGGGCTTGCGGGTTTGTCTGCCTTCTCCAGCTACACCACCCCACAACCCTGCCCTTCGGTTCCCCCAGCTGCAAGGCCACTGCCACAGCACTGTGTTTCCCGAGTGAGCTAGGATGATCTTTCTTTATTTTCAGTCCCAAGCACATCATGCAGCTTTGACTTTCCCATTCTTAATACAAGGAGCAGAAAGGTGTAGTGAGACAGATGACTGGAAGAACAGTTTCCACTACAGCCGCCATTAATGCCTCTGGGACCACTTGGCTTCCCACAGAGAGGACTGACGTCCAGCCCACGAAACACCACGGCACGTGCTACCATGCGCTCATGTCACCTCCTGCCCTTTTTCACTGTTCATCCCTACCCCTGCTCTGTTTGAAAATTGTCAGAAGTGAGAAGAATGATTATGGGAAAGGTACTAATAACAACAGGAGGGAGCAAGGATGCCTGCCCTCTCCAGGTACTGCAGGCTTGCAGAGGCACGTGCTAAGCTAGGTCTCTGTAATTAACAGCAGAGTCAAACACATGGAGCAAATACGCCAGTGGGAAGGCTCAGCTCATCCTTTGGGGAAAATACTTTTTGTACAGAAAACTGAGGACTCGGGTTTGTTTAAAAGAGGAGGATGCTCACCAGCCTCACTTTGCCAGGCTGAGTTCCAACAACTGCTAGCAAAACACATGACTCTTCCAGCCACACTTCATGCAGGCCATACATCTGTGTTTCGTTCTGTCTTACAAATAACAGAAACACCTACAAACAGGTGGAGCTGCTCCCCTTCCCTAGAAAACCCCTGTTTTTCAAGGCTTTGCCCTATTTCTTTTCTGCAGGTAAGGGGGTTACAATGCAGCAGGCGCTCAGAACAGCAGCCTCAGCAGGTACATGGCTGGGCACTGAATTGGAACTCCAGCCCCAAGAATTAAACACCAATGTATCTTCTTTTACTCTTTTAGATCTAGGACCTACGACAAACCACCTGCTGAGTTAAATGTAATTAAATCATCAGCGCTAAAGTACACCTGGGAATTGCCCAGCAGTTCTGCCTTGCAAACAGTTCCCTATTTGCTCCAGTTACGTAAAGTCAGCTTATACTACAGCTCCGAACCCCAGCTAGCAGTAGAATAAAGGTTCAAAAGGTATCTCATTGCTATTTCTTTGGAAGTAAAATAGCTTTTCAGTTCAGTACCTCAAAACTGTAGATCAATAGAGCAGATTGAACAAAACACAAAATGACAACACTGTAAACTGTGTCATCTAAAATCATACAAGATGTGCGTGGCTTTAACACACTGTCAGCCTCTGGTTTTCCAGGGCGACAGCCCACAGTTGGGGGTCGGTGCGAATCTAAAGTTCCAGCTAATCTGCAAGTGTCTAAGGCATCTCCTTTTTCAAGCCACAGAAGCTGTCCTGTGGGTGCTAAGGGCTCCATGAGACAGAGATACCCTCTAGCACTCTGTCCTCAGCACAGGGGCTGCAGGGAGGTGGCGGCATGGCAGGCTTCAAATTCAGCAAGGAAACGGCGGGCAAAGGAGGAAACAAAAAGTTCCAAAACCAGAGAGGGATGCCAGCCTTCCCCGTGACCCCCTGCCCCGCTGCAGCATGCTGCCGGGGGCACTGGCAGAGGGGATCCCTCCTCGCCAAGGGCGCTGCGCAGCACCCACCACAAACGGCCCTGCAGCAGCACCGGCCTTTGCTTGGGTGCCTCGTGGGCCCGGCTGGCTGCCCCCACTGCACCCCGCAGGATAGAGGAGCATGCACCCCAGGGAGCTGCCACTGCCGCTCCCGTGCCCAGCGCTGAATCGGTGCTGGGAGCTCCTCCAGTTCTGAAAAGTCTGGATGCTGCTGCCTGCTTGAGCCTGCTGAAAAAAACCAACAACCCCCCCAAA
>VZTL01028137.1:2886-32682 GCA_013400535.1 Scopus umbretta | reverse complement strand
TAAGGGAAACTAAAAGTAGTAATGAAACTTCATGATCAATAGGTGTTAATTGCAAAAATAAATACTCCTTGTCCCAACAAGTTTATAAATCAGGCAGAAAAGGAACACCAGCAATACATCAGTTCAAATTCTATTTGGAATTTTTCTGTCAGTAATAATGACAGAAAAAGGGCAAATGTGCATGACAAATATTTCTGTTCTGTATTTTTTTGTAAAAAAGAAAATGAAAGACTGCATGCATGTTTTATAATGGATTACTTTCTAGTTCAGCAATAACTACAGATTTGTTCACCATAATGTATTTATGTTAAACATTTCCAGGTCAAATACATTTTTCCAAGCAATTTTAAAGGAGTTGACTTTAGTGCTCTCTTATGACCTGCATGCTGGTTTTTAATATTTATAAAGTAAAAGGAAAATTCAGATTATTAGAAAAAAAGACTTAGTTTCATTACACTCTGCCTGATTCTTAAAGATTCAGCTAAGTCAAACTACCTTTTCCTAAGTTTAAAACAGGTACATAGGATGAGAATCTTTATTGCACATTGGACACTTTGACACTGAACAGGGCAAAATAACTGATTCTGGATTCCTTCAGTAAAAAAATTAAAAAGCAAAACCATAAATAATACTAATCTGCATGGTTTCATGAATACCGATGAGCATTTGGAAGGCAAAATCAATGTGGTAAAGCCAACATTGGAGACATTAAGTGGGTTTATATCTAGCTAACAGTTGGTTGATAAACTTAACTATTCATGAGAAACTGCATAGAATAGGGCACTTCACTTTAATTCCATCGAACCTTCCAGTGTCTCAGTGTTACTTAGTATAGCAATTTGAATACATAACACGAAATATAATATTAAATCATTACTGGCAACAGCTAAAGGTAATGAAAGTTTGATGCCACAGTAATAGTAATAGTAATAATAGTAGATCATGTGTGCAGAGTGCTTAGTTGACAGTGATCTGTACAGGTGACCTGTCTTACATGCTGACCCAGCTTCATAAGTTCTGCTCAAGTGCATTAGAGGTGTCTTAGTACTGTGGAAAGCAATGCAATATATCTTTCAACAGAGAATACATGTCATACTCATAGGATGTGGCATTTTACCCCAGGGGAAAAAATTAAAAAGTCACAGTAAATAAATGAAACGAGCAAAGCTCTTTGTACTGTATTGCAAAGGAGTAAGAAAATGGTGTTTCCTCAGTCTGTGAAACTACACTTTAAATTAAAAAAAAAGAGAGTTTTTTTGAAGCAGGGGCACAAAATCAGAAAGGTTTCAGGAAAAATACAAGAATTACTTTACCTGGGAAGACTGTTCATCAGTGATAAACTTATGAAGCTCAAACAATTAACTTCGAAAAAGAATGTTAAGATGTAATTTTAATTATGGTTTCCAAATCCCTACAGTAAGAGAAGGTGTCAGACAGTAAAAACATCTCTAACTAGCAGACAACATGTGCAGCGTAGAGTGTCTGGAAGCTGATGTTAGCTAAGTTTAAACTGGAACTCAGGTGCACTTGCCTACAAATAATGGCAATTATTCACACAAGTAATTTACTAAGGAATCTGTCTCATTCCCTATTTGTTTTATTCAGATTTGGCAAATTACTGTGATGAGAATCTAGGAACTGTTAATGCTGTTGAACCTGGTCCTTAGGATCTTTGTTATCAAGAGTGGACATATTTGTGAAAATCAGCACTTGGTTGCCTTGGAGAGATGGGAATACAGGTATTAGTGAGTGAAATTCTACATCTTTTATCTTGTGGGAAATGAGGCTGGATCATATGATGTTAAATCTATTATTCTGCAACTACATCATGTTGTGATGTTTTCTTGAGAAACTAGCCAGCCTACTTGGAAAGGGAGAGAGACCATCACAATTATTTTGCATAAGTTCAAACACCACAAATTTGAAGAGCTAGAAATTAGTGTTGACCATAGCAAGAGTAACCCAAGACTTACTCCAGTTTAGCTGAAGTCAAAGACAGTTTTGCTATTGACTGTAGTAGAAACTAAATTAGATATTTAGAGAAAAAGATTTTTTTTAATATTTTTGAATTTTTTATTTCTCCAATAATCTATTCTGTCCAAAAGGAAATGTACCCATTCTAACAGACAATATGGAAAAAACCCTGACAGCTGTAGAAATATCCATCTCAGATTGCCAGATGTTTTGTTGAAATTAATCTACCTGTATGTTTGACCTGTCTGCCTAGTCCTTCCCATTCATTCAGTCAGTCATGGCTACTTCTTTGCTTTTTTCCCTAACCCTTAACAGACGAAGGCTGTCTAACTCAAAGTCCTGCCTGTACTTCCTTCCCCTGTGTGAATGAATCACTTGCTCTAATGAAATAACCCTCCCTTACTGTCTAAATTCCTCTTCTCAACTGCACTTCTCTGAAAGTAAGAAGGTATATTTTGGCCTCAAAATGATTGAAATGTGGAGTTAAAAGTGAAGGGCAGAGTCTATTTCTTCCTTGATCTTAGACAATAGGTCAGCAAGACTAGAACAACATTGGCTTCTTAGCAAATAACTAATTAAATATCCTTCAAAGAATCAAAAATGAAAAAAAATGCCCTTGAAATTTGGCTTATTTGCCTTTTTATATAGATAGATGTACAAGCACACAGAGATTTTATGTTATCAAAACCAAAAGCAGAGCAAAAAATTCATAATGGAATGTACCAATGCTGAAATCACATTCAGAGTATGATGATAGCCTGTATCTGAAGTGCTTTAATATGTTTTACTATGGAAGATGATATTTTCACTATAATAAATACTGCTAACATTTTATATGGCAAGTGACTTCATCCTCTGAGGATCCCTTGGAATGTCACGACTTCCATTTAAAGATATTCTCTTTCATCTCTAAATAGATTACACCTTCAGCAGGTGTTTGAAATAGGCAGAAGCCTGTAGCCTCATAAAGAGGAAAAAAGGGGATGATTGGTCAGACATGGAAAGTGAGAGCTGGTAATTATTTTCATATGACACGCGAGAGATGTTATAGCAAAGCTGACTAAAGCTGAGCATGAGTTAGCCAGTCCTCTTCAACAATGATGTCACCCAGTTCTTGCTTTCTACAAAGTTATGATTAATAAAAGGGGAGGATTATTACAGTAACTTACTCTTAGTGGGCAAGGGGTGACATCAACAGCAGCTGAGCAAACTGACCAAACTTAGTTGTGTGCTGTTGAGGTTTTTTTCTCTAGCAATGACTAACAAGGGACTAAAAGCATCTGATGGCACAAAGGGCCCTTGAAACTGGAAGGACGCTTCTGGTGGAACTTTTGAATAGGATCCACCATTTTAACTCTTCTGCTTCATTTTACAGTTGCAAGATGTTTCGGTTGGTCTACAGCAAGCTTTTGCCTTTCTCTATTCATTAAATGCACACACACACACAAATGCAAAACTGGCTAAAAACTACGCCAATGGCCTTTCCAACATGAAGCTGCATGATCCCCGTTTTCTGCCTCATCTGCTGGTATTATAACAACTTTTTTCTTCATTGCTAATTCCAGAATATTTTTACAAAAGGAACTTATGTATCTTTGTGGCATGGATTTTAACAACAACAACACAGGAGTTAAACATGGAATGTAGAATGCTGAGCCTCTGGTTAATCTCTGGAAGAATGCTGTGTTTAATTACATTTTCTTTTTTCAAATTGATAGAGACTTATAGCAATCCTGCCTGCTATTTAACTTTGCAAATTTGCCCCCCCTAAAATTAGACTTGGCCACCTGGAAATATTTACCAACTGAACTGTAATGCTCTTGTGAAAACATCACCAGTGTAAACTGAATTCTTACCCCCATAGAGTAACAGCGCTTGCACTGTGCAGCCCTGAATATAACTACGAGGTACCCTGAGAGAAGGTCAGATACTTTGGACTCTTTCTATCAAGTTAACCTTTTCATGTGAGGTGGACAGCATTTGCACTGATATTGAAAACGGCATATGACACTACTTTCAACTTCTCTGTCCCACAAGCACTAAGAAAACAGTTCTAAATGGGGGCTGCAGAGGTTTGACATTACATTATTGAAAAGTTCTCTGAGCTGGGACAATTCAAACGCCCTTTTTGAACATTAACTAAACAAAAGATAGAGTGTGCAAGCTAACCATTTATGTGCCCAAACACTAATAACATTGTGTTTCTCATTTTCACAAATTTTCTAAACTCAATCAGTGAATAATGGTCCCAATGGTAACATCTGGAAACTCAGCCAGAAGATGAGCTGAGGAGTGCTACAGATACTGAAATGTTCAACCACAGACCAGTTAACTGTATCCTAAACATTTTCTGTTGGAGGCTTTGTGCAGCTTAGAATGGTTTTACAGCTAAGTAGGTAGCGACATATTTTAGCAAGTAGGGAGAAAAGCTTGGGAGCCATGGCAGATTCCCGTTTCTATCCTGACCACAGACTTCTTTGGTAGCCCTGGACAGCGAATTAAGTGCTGTGAGCAAGCTCCCACCTCGTATCTTCCAAGTTAAAAAAGACATATGCCTATTTCAAAGGATATAGTGGTGATTAATCAGTTGATTTCTTAAAAGATCTACATACTATCTGTATACCAAATATTCATGCTACCAGTGATCACTCATTTTATTCCTTATACTTATCTTAACACTCAGAACGCATTTAAAATACAAGTTTAGATTCTGTGTGGTTCTTACTGTATTTTAGCCAATTCTTGAATCTCAGAATATTCTTGGGAACAACTTTTTTTTTTTTTTTCTGGAGTCACCAGATTTTCAGCAGATGCCTAAAGATGTTTCACAACATCTGTAACTCTAGTAATGTATGTCCAAAAATGTCTACATTTGTATGTTTAAATAGCTCATTGTATGTAGAGGTCAGTAATGAAATACCAAATTGTCACTTAAGCAGTTATTTCATTTCTATGAGCTGGAGTGCTCAAAGAAATCTACTGGCGCAGCCTTACATAAAAGAATCACCTCCTGACTTTCACCCTGCTTTGAGTCACGTGTCATCCTGCAATTCCAGCCTCACAGCCTGTTTCCGTTTCCAGATGGTGACATGCAGCAGGCTACCCATAAATGTTAGGACATCTGTCCATACCTGGGCAATTCAGAACAGCTTTGCAGCTAGACAGCAGAGGCAATCCTTCTCAGTGATTCAGCTTTGAGACTATGAGAAAGCAGTCTAATGTATACAAAAGATGTTTTCTTAACTTTTCATCTTAACCAGAGCTTGACGTACTGCTTCAACATCACTGGCTGAGGAAATGTTTCCAATTGCCTGTGATCAAAGACAACCAATAATCATTATAATAATACTGAGCTCTGATACAGTATTTTTGCTCTGAAAAACACTCACCAAAATGACTGTGAGGGGTCTGGATTGAGTTTTTGTATATGACACTTTTTTCAGTTCTAGATCAGCAGTTCAAACCCAACCTGTGTCAGTTGTGACTAATGTGGTTATTCACAAGACTAGCTTTTGTCTAGGGTAGATTTCCTTTGAAATTGATGGTGAGAGATAGGCTTTCTGAGGGTGATTCAGGGCAGGAACAGTTAGGTCTTGCTCTGAATCACCTTCAGGAGCTTTCTTCTTCTTTCCATGGCACAGAGACAGAAGCGCCTCACTACCATGCAAGGAAATGAGAAACTCCCTGCAAGGTCCCGCTGGTGGTCCATCTAACCCCCTTTTCTCATTCCAACAGTGGCAACAGTAGATGCTATTTGGAGAGAGAATGTGAGCCTGGCTGCTTTCTGCAGGCCTGTCCCTTCAAACTCCCCAGCATCCGCAATTGTTGTATTAAGGTTGTTAAAGGATATGCCCCTGCCTATTCTCTCTGGTACTTTTTTATGGACCTTTTCGAGTTTTCTGATACTGTACGCCTCAACAGCCTCCTGTGGAAACAAATCCCAGAAGCCCAGTATCCATTGTGTAAGCACTGTATCTGTTTTAAATCTTCTCATACTAGTTTCAACGAGTTCCCCCTAGTACTGCAGGATTTGGTGGATAACAGTTTGGCATTCACCTTATCTGTCATCTTCATGATTTTCTAAAATCCCAAGCATATCTTCTTTCAGCCTTCACTTCTCCAAGCTGAAGAGCCTCTGCCTTTGAATTTCTTCTTATTAAGCAGCTGCTGCACAACCTTAATCATTTTAGTGGCTCTTCTCTAACTCTACTATGTCCTTCTTGAGATGTGGAGACCAGAACTGCACACAACACCCACCTTGTGGGTGCACCAGGGCTTTATACGGTGGCAAAATGGTGCCCTCTGTCTTGCTCTCAGCATTCTTCCTGATTACACCCAACACTTTTCTGGCTTTTTGGAATGCTTCTGCACATTAAATTTATAAGCTTGGAGACCTCTAAATGATACCTCCAAGATCCCTCTCTCCCTAGGCTGCAGATACCCTTCAGGAGTACTTCCCTGAATGTCACTTCCAGATTGGCTATTTGCTGATTTGTATGAAAGGATTCACTTCTTTCAGTTCAGCTCCCACTCAAAGCAAGACACTACAGCAGACAGCTCTGCTGAGTGTCCCAAGAGCTTGTTGGCCTGAGGGCATGAGCTAACCTCTGTGTACCCAAGAATGTGGGTGAGGAAGGCTGTCCTGTGGCTTGTCCCTGTTGTACCTCTCCTGTGAGCAAGCAGATTTACATTATTGTTCAAAGCTGTCAATTTGGCTCTGATCACAGGAGCTAAATTCAGTTTAAAGGGGAAAAAAAAAGAACCAGAACTAACCCCCCCAAAAGAATCTGCTTCATGAGAAACATCTGAACATTTCTTTGTTGGTTTTATACTTCCTAGATGCTTGGTTACTGTCCCTGAATGGGCAGCTTCAAAGGAGCAATTAAAAAATGTGTGCATGGACACACAGATGAGCCCTGTTTGCACACAAAAACTTTATTCTGAGCTACCTTATGTCACCCCTTTTAGCAGGAGTCATCACGAGGGCATGACACCAATAAGCGGACAATGAATAAAGAAAATAACTGTTTATAAGTTCATAGTTGGCATACAAAAGTTATTGAAGAGGAACTGATATTCTAGGCAACTGGCCATCACTGCTGCCTATCAACCCTCTGTTCCCCCAACTGTTACAAGGCATTATAAAGCTCATTTTAAAAGCACTTCTGTGAGACCTCTGAGCTTGGCAGGTACAATTTTGTGCTCACTGAATAACAGACTTAAACCTTATTGTTCAGGCACGTTGTAGTCTGTAGGCAAAGACACCAGGCAAGTTGATATTTAACTGTCTACATGTTACACCTCCCACCTGCATAGAAATACAAGTATAAAATTTCAACCATAAAATGTGAGGTCACATGAGAAAAATTAACGGAAGTGGATTAGTGAATTAAATCCAGATTTGAGAACCCCATATCCATTCCAAAGGTTTAACCTCAGTGCTACCACATCAAAACTCATGTGTTACAACCCCAGATTTGAGGAAAATTCTGAGATAAATTCTCAAAACTTAGTCAGGTTTACATTTGAACCTGGAAACTCAGGGTCATCTCCAGTGCTTGTTAAAACAGTATGTGTGTGTAGGGAAGGAGAGCGACTTCATTGCATCAACAAATGATGACTATTTTACTCTCCTCATGTCCCCATATGTGAAATGCTCAGAAATTTCCTGTGTTTCCCTGAAAATAATTACTGAACCCCAACCCATCCCTCAGAGGTAACCTGTGTCTGTACTGGACATAAGTCCAAATATTATTTTAAATAATCAACATGAAAACCAGTGCTGGCAGTAAGAATACAGCATGGCATTGCTCACTGCACATTATGTGCTTTAGCTGGACACCATGTCAACTCAAGGAGCTTCTGAATTGGGTGATTAATGGCAAAAATGCTGGATTGAAGTTTTCACTGAAGACATAGATATCTGTTCATGCTCGCCCCTGGGAAACCCCCAGCAGGTCCTCCTGTGTGATGCAGGGCTAGAAACTGCCTCTCCTAGAAGCTCACTGGTGCCTCAGAAAGTAGCACTGAAGGACAGCAAGGAAAGGTGGTGCCAAGATCGTACCAAGGTGGATCTCAGACCAGATCTTAATTCTTTCCATTTTACAGAGGGGCAAATGAAGTACTTGTCTTCTTACCCAGCAGTTGAGGGCAGAGTCAGAGAATCCAGATTTCCTGGGTCCCCATCTAATACTCTATTCTGTAAACAGTTGTAAGCTGTCAGGCTTCCCCTTACCATTTTCACTGCAGTATGTATTTACTTTTCCATAGTGATTTGCTCCACAGGGGATTCACAATGGACAAAGAAGCAACAATGCACAAGATCAACATATCCTTTTTAAGCCACTTGTTGGTGTCCTCAGCATGTCCTCCTTATGCCAATTCTCTGCTGGCCACTCTCACAGAGAGGGAATGTCTGCCGATGTGTGACACTGCAGCTTTTCCCAATGGCTTGTGCATGATGACCACCTTGGAAGATTTGCCAGCGTAACCTACTGTTGAGTTCAGCTCAACGAAAGTGGCAAGCTTATGAGCTTCATTCAATTCCCTCCCACACGTCAGCAGATTTAGAAGTAATCACAACATAATAGGCAAAATGTATCCCCATCATTGAGGGAGCTAAAACAAGATGAAATTGGACTTTTCTTGTAATATGAAAACTGGGATCATTTCTGAAAAGGAAAAGCCCAAACCCAGACATTAATATGTAGAAGTTAAACAACAACAACAACAACAACGACTTTAGTTCAGATCTTCTACTGATGCAACCCAGCCTCTGAAGTTAGGAGAGCTACCCCAATTTACATGAAATAAGGGGCCAGCCTTCCTTTTGCAAACAGCTGTAAATTTTTCTAAAATCCACAGGCAATATTACTTTGGGAAGTACATCAGTGAATAATCATCTGAACAGCTTTTATCTAAGACCCGATTTCTCTTTCCATCCACCAATGGTTAATATTAACCTTCAAGTCAAATCTTGATTCAACTGGCTTTGCTCCCACAGTCTGCACTAACTTCAGTGGCATTGAGAATTGGCCCTAAAAACTACAAGATAACAGGAGTCTGTACTTACACCGTTGTGTGTGCTGTGACTTGACTAATTGCAGTAAAAGGAACACAGAACAGAGAATTCAGGGCTTGTCAGAGAAATGAAATGATTCCCCATTATTTTGCAGCTGGCCCAAATATATCCTTGATAAAATTCCACTGATCAAAGTACAATTACATAAGGAATGATTTTGATGCATTTTTTGTGCAACAGTTGAAGTTTTCAACAGCAGGCACATTAACATAGTGGAATCTACCTTTCAATAGTAGCTTTAATTCACCTATAAATGTTAAATGCTGCTCCAACTTTACCCTATAAATTTACCATAAATTTTTCACCCTACTTGGAAACAAACTGGATCTGTCATCTGGGGCTCCCACCCTGTGTGGTTTAAATCACTGATGTGACTCTAATCATAACCTCTGGAAATATCTTTGAAGACAGCATCACTCAAGACATTTTACATATTACAGAGCTGTTTCTCAAGGAAAAAAAAAAACAAAACCAACAACTTTCCCAGTAATATCCTGAAAAATTATCCTGAAAAATTGCCTGTCAAATGAACAAGCTGTGTGAACAACTTTTGTTCACTGGACTACCCTCTACAGCTACAGCAATTTAAGAAAATTCTCTTTTGTAAATAAATTTTCCCCCAAATGCAGTGTTTTGAACAAGCTCTGATTATAGAACACATTTGTGTCGTATCACATCACACTAATAATATCATCTGTGTCACCTGGCTTATGTATTCATATCTCCTGGTTTTTATTTTTAAATCTAAAATGGCAACACTTATGCTAAAATAACATGGACATACAAATATCCCTGTTAAAGAAACAGCTCACTGTTCCATAAGGTGGCAAGAAAAAAGATCACTGAATGACATGGCAGAAGACACAGGTACAGTTTAGAAAGAAAATTAACATACTTCTTTCCGTTAGTCAGATTGACTTTATATAAGATTATCTTAAAACAGAACATTTTTACTTATCCTGCCCCCCTGCAAAAAGTGTCATCCATTAATATTAAAAACAAAAGGCGAGAACTTGAAAGCTATTATTTACCCCACCCTCTAGACCGAGTTCTTATACTCAGATGAACTTTATTTTTTGACCAACTCACTAATTATGTTTGAAATCACTGGCCCCTCTAAACAGCACATAAGCATTGAAGTTAGCAGCAAGAGAAGACTGGCCTTAATTGGTCCATTTACATAAAAGTAGAAATATAAAACTTATATTTAGAAGTTTCTGGCATATCTTTTCTTGCTATTACAGTAAAATAAGGTACAACAGAGTGAGATTCCAGCTGATCTGCACAGAAATCTGTGCCAATGTGTTTTCTAGTGACTGCTCCTCAAAGCAGGAGTGGAGACACACAAATACTTTTGTGTGCAGTTTGAGATTCCAAAATAGCCAGTAAATCACACAATCTCCGCTAGGTGAATAATGGCATTGGGCCATTTTTTTTAATGGTTGTAGGATAAAATCCACAATTAGGAAAAAAAACAGAGACAGGTTGTTGGAATACTAGCCTTTCTCTTTCAGTCCCATTCCTCTAATTACTTCTGATCCAGCAGTGAACTAAAATATGCCTGCGAGCCAGCAAGATGGGCTCAGCATCACTCCAATGTTTTATGTAGTTTCAATCAGTGGTATCAGAATTTAAGTTAGAAATCCCAACTTCACTAAATGAACAATGATTATCTGGTTTCTGAAGCTGCCAGAAAAAAAAAAAAAAAAAAGAAAGAAAGAAAGAAAACAAAAAAACAAACAAAAAAAACCCCAGCTACAGTCTTTCCCAAGAGCAATTGCCCTTTCTGGCAGGAAGGGGTAAAAATAGAGGCAGCTCATTAATATGGCTTGGCAGTGCTTAATGGCAGCTGGTCTGAAGAGTTAGATCAGTGGGTCTTTCCAGCAGTACTCCCGGACCACTGCCAGCAGGTGTTGCTGTGTTCAACAAAATGAAAAGAAGTGGAGGGGTGGGGAGAAAAATATTTATAAAGAGAGAAATAGGTGTGAAAAAAAATTAGTCACTGAGTAAAGCTTTCATTAGGCCTTTGGTAAAGCTATACACAAATTCCCCGAGGCAATAAGGAGCATGCTCTGAAATGAATAATGCTTTTCACGTCTCCTAATCTCCTTTCAGAAGTTATCCTGCACTATAAATCAAATACATGTTTGCTGTGCTTCACTCGGTAGCCTTCTCTTTTCGTCGTCACAGACCACACACTTTCGCACTGGGAATTCTCTGACCCGCTGCCGTTGTGGGAGAAGGTATGGACCGGCTGGGTGCTGCTTCAGTAGGGGTGTGATGGTCAGCAGCCGTCACACCAGCTGCCACGAACGGAGCACCGCGCTACTCTGAGTCCAAGGAGAAGATAACTCTGTTACTTTCAGGCCAATTTTTCCACTCTCTGTAAAACCAATGCAGTACAAGATCTCTCGCTGAGCATATGTCTGCTGCCAAATTACAACAGTCACTGCACTACCAGTATGTAACTAATTTCAAAGAGTTTTAGGGTGCCAGTTAAAATCAAATTCAGTCTGGTCCTGAGAAAAACAGAATTCCATTCTGGAGAAGTCCTTTGCCAAAACTCAGTTTTAGGATCCCCGTTAAAAATGTGGTCCTGCAAATAACTACGTATGTGCATGCTCATTAACTGTTTCTTCAAGCAAGTCTCTCACTGTCCCTGAAGAAAAAGAAAAAAAAAAAAAAAAAGGAGGAAAAAAACCCCTCTTCTTTGTAATAACTGGAGCCACCAATGTCACATTGTAGGAAAGCTACTGAAACCTGTTTCAAGAGGCTTCAATCCACAGCATGTTACAGCCTGAAAACTTATTATATGCATATTAAACCTGGGAAACAAAACAACCTATCTGGTCATATGTTTCCCATTAACTCCTGATTTTTTGCTCATTCTACCAAAGCTGTTGTGTGAATACAGCGCACACACCAGTTGGAATCAGTGCTGCTGCAAGGACTCCCTGGTATCACTGTAAGTTGAAAATTTTAAATCTTTCTTCTCTGATCCAGATCAGCCATATTCTAAGACAGATTAAACTGACATTACCAACAGGACATAAAAATACAATTATAAGTACGATTCAGGCCAAAAAAAAGATCTGAAGGATGGGGATTTTCTGGTAATCAGTGGGTGTTTTGAATGAGTAAAGACTGCATGATCATGCCATTTGTCATAAACGGTACCACATAAAGCCAGCTATTATGTGTGTTTAAGAAAGGAGATGGATTTTTGATTTACTTTTGACCTTATATATATTACTTTTGTACTGCCTAATTGGCATACAGTTATTTCTCATTTTCATGAATGTAAACTGAAATGAAAATTGCTTTTTATTTTATTCCACATATTCACACTTGCAAAAAAATGTGACCTGTCATTCATTGTAACTTATTTTTAGACGTCTAAACAGTTTTTAATAGTGTGATGCAATCCGCACGTCAAGAAACCAGGAGACTTGGACAAGAGGAATATGATTCATTTTTTAAGAGCTTTAAAGGGATCCCTAAGTTAACAGAAGGACATATTTATACAAAGATAGAATTAAAAAAAAAATTATCCACAGAAAAAGGACTCTTAATCAAATGCATTTTCCTGAATTTGAAAAGAATCCAAATTTGCAAATAGATTGTCTGGTATATCCTTAAGTACAAAAGAAGAAGATAACAATTTGCAAACTACTAATTAAGTATCTGGCAAATACTGTATTTGAACTAAATCAGTGATATCTATATCTAATAATATCTATATCTAGCTATGCAATAAAACAAGTTGGAGTGTGTCTTCCTGACTCATAATGTTTGCTTTCAGTCTGATTTTAAGTTCTATTCTTTAAATGGATAGAGAGATCACCACTACAAGTTGAATCCACGATATTTTGTCATGCTAGACAATTAGGAGTTTCCATTAGATAATTACCAGAAGTATGTCTCATACAGGAAAAACAGTCAATTGCTGATGTAACAGGATTAACCAATCCAGCACAGTGATCCGGCCCACTTACTTTTGACAGACATTATATGTGAGTGTACACATGAGAAGTACAGTATAAAGCTTCGCATTATAAATACCACAAAGAGGAACTTCAGCAGTTCTTAATGCACAATACAGCAGTCTCCTTCTGAGAGTCAGGACTAGAGAGGTAAAACTTTAAATCAGCTTTTTTCTTTTAAAACTGAAACTTTTAATTCCTGTGCATGCTGTTGCATACTGTTAGGGCTATATTGAATGAATGCATATACAGAGCTCTGCAGCTCAGGTAATTTTATAGAAAGAGTCTGAACCGCCATTTCTATATTTATTCAAACACTATGTATTTTTGTACATATATGCATGTATGTAAGTACAAATGAGCTATGTATCAGCGGTATCAGCAGACTCACTTTTAGAAAACGGTGGTTTTTAGAAAGTTATGCTTTAATGTTAAATCTGTCATCATCATGGCATGCAAGTAAAATACTCTATACCTATATGTAATAGAGATTGTCTGTGATAAGCGTACCTGTTATGTATGGCAAGCAACGTATACTCCACAGCAAGAACCCAAATATACTTATCTGTATTTTATATTGATTTATGCCTATCCCTTACCTTTCATCAGACACTGTTGGGATAGGTGCTATATTAGAACTATAAATAGCCCCTTTAATTATGTCATCTGTTAGTACATCTAATCATGAATGCATATTTTCATCTGAAATTATTTTTTCGTCCAATTAAACTTTTAGTTCTATTTCAAGCTGACTTTCAGACTTTGTATGATTACAACAGACTTTGGGCTGTTCGCAAGATCCAAGAAATTTAGATGTATTATAGCGAGGTTTGTGTTACAAAGATGTGTTTATAAGAATGGCTGCAGGGTTTATAATGCTGACAGACCCGTAAGTGTAACAGTATATAACAGTACAGCAACTGAGGTCAGTAAAACACAGATGAGGGTGTACTGTGGATGCCTTATAACAGTGAAAGACTTATAAAAGAGCTTAATTGAAAAGGACTTGCAATATATAACATTTGTAAAACTTTGGTTGATTGTTCAATTACTTCTATATGTTTCATTTACTCTTAAATATAATTCCCTGCCTGTCTCTCAGCCCATGTGCCTGTAGTCATCTCACGGAAATTAGAGACCTTACAATGCTTATATTTATAAATTACTCCTTTCCACTAAAATACAATGGTTGATGGTAATATAGTGAAAGTGGAATATTTGCTGGGTAGGAGGTAAGCACACCTGAGAAGACAGAACGGTGTGAGAGAGAGAATGAAAGGAAGGAAAAGAAAGAGGGTAAATACTACAGAAGCAGAAGCCGTTCTAAGAAAATCTGTACAAGTTCAGGTCTTGAGGGCAAGAACGTCAAAAGTTAGAGTCTATTAGCTGTAGTTTTCTCATTTTCCATTAGCAAGTTCAAACGTGAGGGAGTTTGCTAACTTCACCCTTGCTAGGTAAGGAACAGAACAGAGAGGCTGCAGCATGTAAAGGTATCGTGAAGCCATGGCAGTGACACAGGGAATGCCTTTTCACTGCAGAGCAAAACCCTCGCAGGCATAAACTGGCAAGGGTCTACCAACACTAGTTGAAACTCCGGCTCCTAGCAGTGTTTTAGACTGCTTTCCATTCCCGGTGTCTTATTCTAATATTATGATTGCTCTGTGTGGTTTAAATGAATGAAATAAAAAGTGCCTTCTAATAACAATGGGCCAAATGTAGAAGATCTTACTCAGCCTTCACTCAGACAGAATTATTATTGGCATCGATGAGGGATTTGCCTGAGTCAGGAGCCGTATGATTTGGCCAGATGACATGTAACACTTTTCACCTTCAAAGCATGTTTCAGACATCACTTAATTAACCCCAAACCTAAATATATCTGCCTGAGAACTTCTAGGCACAGGCTAGCGTAGAAGTAGGGATATTTCTGGTGTGAGGGCACTACCTTAGCATGTCAAAGATATGTGCCGTACCAACTCCTGCTTAGGCTTTCAGTGCCTGACCGCGTATTGCAGCTGGAGAGTATATCATGTATTATAATAGCCCTCCGAACAACAGTGTTATTTTGCTCCTGTCAGATCTCTTGCCAGTGTTGATAACCTCCAGCATTTAGAAGTGAGCAGAAAAGATCTTTTCTCTTCTACTCAAGGCAGAATAATGTTCTGCCCAAAATATCTGGAGCCCCTGCCCTCATCCCCATCTCATTCACAAGCTATTTAACATTTCCTACTATCCCTGACAATACCAGGCAGGACCAAGAGCAAGGTGCTCGTTAATAAAAGGTTTCACTCTTTTCATTCATTCATGTTTCTTCTGTTTAGTTAAGCCAGTCATACAGTTGAAGGAATAAAACAAACAAAAAAAAAAAAAAAAAAAAAAAAAAAAAAAAAAAAAAGGGAGGGAAAAAGGNAGAAAGGGAGGAAAAAAGGAGGGGGGAGGGAATGACAGCCGGGGGGAGCCAAGAGGGTCAAATGGAGAGAAAAAAAAAAAAGAAAAAAAAGTAAATTTACAGGAATGAAAAGAGATTTTAGAAAGGGGGGAGGGCAGAAACCACGAGTAGTGATATTTGAAGAGAGGTGTGTGTTAGGGGAGCAATGAGCATAAGGAAGCCAGCCTGCCTGTTCCTCCCCCTTCCTAATCATAGCCTTTACTCACAGACAAAACTCCCTCCCTCTCTCATTCACTCACTCACTTTAGGCCAATCCGTCCTCTCTCTCTCTCCCCCTCTCTCTGTGTCTCTCTCCTACTCTGAGACAGAGTCAGAACTCTTCTCCCTGACAGCCACAAACATCTACAGCACTTATTGCATTCAGAGAGGGAACCTGCAAACAAAACTTCACAGAAAACTTTTGGTTCTTGTTCCAGAGAATTTGCTGAAGAGAAGGAAAAACAAACAAACAAACAAACAAACCAAACCAGCCCCAAAAAAACTGTGCGTGAAGGGGGAGGAAAAGCAGGGCCTTTTAAAAAGGGAATCACAACAACTTTTGCTGCCAGGATGCCTTTGCTTTGGAAGAGAGGATTTTTGTTGGTGCTTTGCTGGATTATAGTGAGGAGTTCCCCAACCCCGGGATCCGAGGGGCACAGTTCAGTCACTGACTGTCCATCATGTGCCCTCGCCACGCTCTCAAAGGATGTGCCCAGCTCACAGCCTGAGATGGTGGAAGCAGTAAAGAAGCACATACTGAACATGTTGCACTTGAGGGACAGACCTAATATCACCCAGCCGGTGCCCAAGGCAGCACTTTTAAATGCCATCAAAAAACTCCATGTGGGAAAGGTGGGAGAGGATGGTTATGTGGAAATAGAGGATGATGTTGGACGAAGAGCCGAAATGAATGAAGTTGTGGAGCAAACCTCAGAAATCATCACTTTTGCGGAATCAGGTGAGTGCTTGAAAAACGAAACTGTAAAATATCCTTTGTGCCAGAACTGCAATTAACTTCTTTTCTTCTCCTCAGCAATAATGTTTTCTACAAGATTGTAGGATGAAACTTGGGGGAAGGGAGAAGGAGGAATGGGACGGGGGGGACGGGACTCTGAAGGAATTTGATTTTTCTGACTTAGTCTTGGCTACAGATTACACTTGCTAAGCACAGACAGCCACACAGGGAGGAAGCTCTCTAACCAATCTTGAGCAGAAAGTCAGGCTGCAGCGGTGTCCTCCAAACTGTGCCTGTGAAGCCAGAGTACTTGCAGTAAAGTACTGGATTGCAGAGCTGATGGTGAAAGAAAAAGGGCTGAAGCCTTTTGGGGAGTTTATCAAGACAGAAAGTGAGCTGCAAACTACTTGAGAAACAACCCTTTCATGTAAAAATTATAGTGGAAGTAATAAAATCAGATGAAGCAGCTTTAATTTTTAGAAGTGAGAGGGCTTTTTTTGTTTGTTGGTTTTTTTTTTGGGGGGGGGGGATTTTTTTTTTTTTTAATTTAACACAGCATCTTCGGCAATAAAGAGTTGCGGGGACTGTCAGATGACTTCAATAGAACCGGACAAGTTGCTGTAGCTGATCCAATTTGTAATGCAGACTTCTGCATGCTGGAAAAAAAGATTCTGTTACTAAAATGCTCCTACCAAAAAAATGCAACCTTGGTAGGGTGTATTTTGAACTCTTTCACAGTTCTGTTTTCCCTAACTCTTATACAGTAAGAGCTCAGAATATATGTATTTACTAAGTAATGGCTTAAGACTCACATCAACTGCCTATAGGAAACAGCTCTAAAGTTATACTTTACTGTCTTGTTCCTTCATGAATAGAACCAGAACCCATTTTAATTCAATGTACGTGTATGTGCATATTTATCTGTTAGTATATGTGAATATGTTTATACATGCACCAATAACAGTATCTTGCAATAACTCTATCATCTAACTAACAGCAACTTTTTATGATGCTGTCTAGCCAAAGCATTTTTCCTGTTGCCAAGACGGTTTTAAAAGAATGTCATTGTTTTGTTTGGTACAGCATATGGTAGGCAAAGTATGCAAAGGAACTCCAAGCATTTTTGTTTAAAAGTTTGCTGCAGCAGTATAAACAATTAAGACAACACTCAGAGTTTCCAGTCCTGAAAACCTGTTGACTCAGATGTTCTGTTTGCAGGGAAGCCATGCACAAGAAGTGTGCATACTTTTAAGAGCAGACATTCCTGCTGGCTGTCTGATTTCCAACTGTACAAGGAGCCCTTGCCTTTGGAGTCCTTGTCAATATACACATTATCAGTTCTTTCAGTATGAAAGCTCAGGCTTTTCAGTTTTTCCATCCCCTCCACTTCAGAAAGCAGGCAGAAGGTGTCAATGACAGTAGTCATTAGAAGCAGGGGTGGCTCAATGTTAGTTTAGAAATGAGTTTTTGAAAGCAAGGAAATCTCTAAGCTATCATGAGTCGGATTCCCCACCTGGTTTTCAGCAGCTCACTCTGAGCACAGTGAAACACGTATGGCATGAGCAGTGGTTTCTCTTCACCGTGTGAGTCCCAATCATTTGTAAACACGTTATTGTCTCTCCTGAGCTCTGACACAAAGGAATTTGGAATTTGATATATGCCTACTCAGTACGACACCCTCCAACGGCGGCTCCTGAAGCCATTGGCTCTTGAGGTCACGTGAGCAGTGAAAATCGTGCCATTGCCCACACGCTGGCCAATAGTCCAGCCACCGATCCCCCCCTCCCGCCCCCCAGACTACCCAACACTAACACATAACTTAGTTTGATTTACTCAGCATTGTCCTACCACTGCTAGCCCAATTAATTTTAAAAGACTTATGCTATGGAGTTGCGCAGCTGAAGGACAGGGGCATCCACTGTGTTCCCATGCATTTTCTTCCCTGCTGCTGTTCTCCACCTTCACGCTAAGCTGATCCTGGAAGCCAAGGCAGGAGGGCTGCTCTGGCCCTTTTTCCCATACCTGCTAGGCTTTGATCTGAGAGGATGGAGGAGCAATTAGCAACCTAGAAACTGAGCTCTAGGGTTTGGGCTTACAACAGAAAAGATAACTCCACTCTATGGACCAGCTTCAGAATGCTAAACCATATTTTTCATCTATAGCCGTTCATATCTGGTGCTTTGCTAACATCAGAGGTTCTAGCACACTTTTCAGATGCCAATGCTGCAACAACTGAAGTAAACTCCACCTGGGATCTCTTCCACTCATGCACCAAGAGTATTGCGTGTCAAATACTAAAGCAGTATTATTTTCCCTGTTGAGAAAAGTGAGGCAAAAAGAAGGCAAATGACATGTCATATAGGAAGTATGAGTTAAAAAGACAGGAATGGAATATAGCTACATGGGCAGTCCCCCCTTTTCACTCTGTGGGAAGGGGGAAGAGTATGGATAAGTTTAAAACACCAAGCAGGAGAATAAACATGTTCCTCTCACAGTCAGGTTGACGTTCTTCCTGCTTTTAATGTGAAACTCGCTCTGTCTCAAAAGAGGGCAATAGGAAATCAATGAAAATGAATGGAAACATCTCACGTATCAAATAAAGGTCTATGGAAAGAGAAATAAGACTTTAGGCTTTTTGCTCCTTTGGGTATGACTTGACATAAACCAGCCATTCCCCCTACCTTTCAGAAGCCACATTTACTACTTGCCTTCATAAAAAAGTAGTATTTCCATCTTTCATCAGCCATATCCTCAGACATACAATGAAATGGAGTGAATGAACAAACAGTGCCCTGTGCATGTGACTCTGGCTTGAGACTGCTATTTTCTAAAATAGACCAAAATTCAAACAAGCACAGGCTTCAAACAATTAGAGGGGAAACTAAATGCAGTGAACTTGTCTGAAGCACAGGTGTAGTTATGTCCAGGAAATCAGCAAAATAATTGGCAGGTAGTTTTCACAGCTAACAAATCCAGGCAGATCTTTGCAAAACTAATGACCGCGAGTATTGGGCAAAAGTTTACAAATGCACCCTACTGTCCTTTGGCACTCTTACAAGTAAAACATGAAAATGATTTTCTACTTGCCTATCAAACTAAGATTACTAACTTCGATTAGTTCTGCTGTGAGGGTAGCTGTGCCAGAGCTCTGTGGGTTACTTCAAGGTCTTAAAAATAGTCTTTTGAGGAGAGGGGTCGTATAATTTTGTGACAAGCAAATCCAACAGGTTCTATAACTGAGATACCCAATGCTCATAAAATATGGTTGGCTACTAACTCTTTCATTATTTTAACTAGATAGCTTATTAGGCAGACCTGGGATTTTGCCAAGTGAATTTGATCCTGGCAACTAAACTACCAATGAAATGGGTTGCTACATCAGCCCCTGAGAAGATGATAGGAATTACTGGATGAAAATCGTGAAATCCAAAGGCTTACTGTTAAGAGAACTGTCAGGAAAAAAAGGAGAAGTCTGACAGCTATTTATACTGCTTCTACTGTTTTGTATCACGTCACACTGAATTCAAGGTGAACTGACTTAATCATGTGATGCCGACTTTCGTGTGCAGATACATGTGTGTACAGACTCCTGCTTTTTCCTGGGAAGATACCTACTCCTATACAGCCAGGCTGGTAGTTCAGGAGGAAAAAACAGGATGGGTCGCTCATGCCTCTTTAAATCGTTTCGTCAATTTTCTTTTGAAAGCAAATGTGTTTAACGGTACAGATATCGGTGCTGAATAAAGAATGGCCACGAGAGGGCACACTCCAAAGGCTTTTTGCTCCACGCAAGGCAACCTTCCTGCAAGCTCCTATTTTACCTAATTGGATCCTGAATCCCAGAGATCTTTATGCTTATCTGTAGCTTCTCTGAGTGGAGCTCTTGTTTCTCTCTTCCAGTTTATTTAAAAGGCAGAGTTTCACCGGAGTGGAAGACTGTAAGTAAAATAATGCGAGAAGGAAACAGGCAAAGGGGGGGGGGAAAATGGATGGATGCTAGAAGTTCTGGAAATGTAGAGAGATCACACTATCATTATTATTTTTTCACAAGATACTGAGAAATGTGACCGTGAATCATCATCTGAGCTGATTTTCTCACATCTTTTTTTAATACAGTCTCCTTAGCTTTTAGAAATCAAGCCTATTTCCCCTTAATTTTTTTTTTTTTCCTTTGGCATACTATATAAAAGATTTCAAGTTTAGCAAATGAAAGCAAGTTACTTCCAGAAGAAAGTCATTCTGTATTAATCTGTTTCAATGTAACAAAATGAGAGAATTCAGGGAGGATGGCTGGTTTGAGAACAACTTTCTCAAGCACAGACAAAATCTCAGAAGGTGGGAACCAGTTTAGAAAAAGATACCTGAGAGAGAAAGTACTGAATGTGTCCATCTCTGTGTGTAGTCACGCATACAGTTTTGTATGCAAATGCAGTTGGGAATATCATAATGTGCATTCGCCTGTATGTGTGTATAAGTACACGTATGTCCATATGTACGGGTATGCAATGCAGACACGCTTATATACCCACATAGATGTACCTGCATTGTTGTAATATGATAAGTATGTCTATTTATGTGCTTTCCTGCGTGCAGGATGTATCTACACTGCATATGTGTAAAAGATTCATGCTGAGGAGTTCTTATATCTAGATATGTCTATATGGGTATGAAAAGGCAATCTCATTTAATGCAACAGAGCTTTGCAAGATTGATTTAAGATTGAAGCTTAGTCTACTGGAAGCAATTGGAAGTTTTGCTATGCATTTCAGTGGGCTTGGGATTTGGGCCTTAATGCATAGAAATTTAATATTTTAAAGAAAACAGACTGGCAGTTTCTGATCCACTTAATTTTAGAATTTACAATAAGTTATTACAAGTATGTAAAAAAAAAAATTACTCTCTCTTTTATGAAAGACAAAGGCTTGGTGCTGTTTTTACCTTGAAATATGTTATTGGTGCAAGAAACCCTAAACTTTGCTGAAGCTATGTTAGACCTAAATGCAAAAATCAAGTAACAAAAAACTTCACCCAAACAAACACCTTTTTTGTTTCTAAATATTTAAAGCCATGTGGGGGCAGGGCTTTCAATTTGGAAAGAACTCTAGGCTGTGGATGTAAAGTGCTTCAAAATAGCAGAGGAGAGTCAAGGTTCACCAGAACTGAATTATTTCACTTTCTGAATGACCTTGTCAATGCTCCTTTGGGTTAACTTTTCAAGAAAAGGTATTTAAATAAGGTTGCTGCTGCTTTTTTCCCCATGAATGCTTGGGGAATAGTTATTTTTCCTGGTTTTCTTTCTTTGGTTCATTTTTTCTTACAATATAAATCTCTTTTTGCTGGCAGCAAAGGGTATGTGAACATAAAGATAAGATATTTGTTATTTGTGTCATAATTGCTCCTCCCTTTGTAAGAGGCAACAGTCAGGCAGTCAGGGAGCAGGACGAAAGCACGCAACCTGGATGTTCAGTCACATACAAGGGGTGATGAATAGTTAGAATAAATCATTTGCCAGTGATCCATAGGCTGAAATACATTCACAGAAACTGCCACTGCTTAATTGCAGTAATAACACATTTGTAATAATCAGTCTGCCCAGGGGATAATTGCCAGACGATAACAGTGTTAAATTCACTGAATAAATTCTACACTGTGAACAATTCATCTAACTCTAGTGGTCACTCATTAGTAAACATTTTGAGCAATTATCTCTCAATAACCATGCTCTTCTCTTCACTCTCTTTAGAGGAACCTTTCTAGTAACCTATTTTTTTCTGTCTCCTGGGGAACGGAAATGAGAAGTAAAGAGAAGGATGCTTTTGAATGTAATTACAGATTGGCACGCAGTACAAATTCCCCCAAATCTAAACATAGGCAGTAGTAAAGTTAGCAACTAAAAAAGGAAAAAAAAGCTTGCTTTGTATGGAAAAACAGTTCACTTACAGTATAACGTAAAAACGGTTCAAAATTAAGCAGTGGTGAAGCACGGAAATTTAAAGTAACAGCACCTTCTTACACCATGAGCATTTTTCAAAGGAAAATTTAAATACTGTGTATTAAGAGAAATTAAGAATAAGTCACATTGTAATGTCAGAAAAGATAATCAGTTTCATTATTAAAAAAACAGCCTTAATCATTTAACANAAGGGGGCCCAAAGTAAGCCCTCATCTGCTTTGCCAGCTGCTTTTTGCTATGATAACAATCCAGGCTGTTGATGTTGCTGCTTATATGAGCATGGAAGTGATGAAGGCATTACCACTGTTGGGCTGTGGGTCTTTCCACAGAAGTCAGGCAGGAGGAGCAGGATGATTAGAAATGGAAAAAGACCCTTGCAAATCAGCTGTGGCAGATGAAAAGGCAGGACAAGAGGATAAACAAAGTGTAATTATGGAAGTGATACCATCCCTGACTTTCAGTAAGGTCTCCTTTTTATTTTCAGTTAGATGAGCAGTATATCTTTCCAAAGTTTTGAACCTGGTCATTATCTCAGACCAAAAAGGAAAGACTGCTAAATCCCTAAGCAGTATTTGAAGAAAATGAAATACCGTGATCTTTTTGTCTCAGAACACTTGAAGAATTTATTTTATTGTAGCACTGAACCTTTTGGAAATAAAGATCCTGTTATAAGGTGAATGTGTAACCATAATAAGCCAGATCCAGAGATCTCAATTCAGTTTTAGCACAGGGCCAAACTCCGATTTCAAAATGAGCTTGTCTGAGCATAGTGACCTTGTAAAGACTGCAGGATTCATACTATTTGTGCTGTGTGATTGTAACAAACTCGTCGTGAATGTGGAGAGAATTCAGAAAAGCTTTGGTTTTTTCCTAATGTGAAAGCATGCTTTTTATCCCCAACTTTGCATCATTCCCAGTCTCCTTCTAAAAAGATCTGTGAAAGAAAAAGGTGGTGGGTTTTTTTTTAATTGCTATAAAACCTTTTATTAGCTATGCAGGTTTGAGGACTCAGGATTTTGTTTCGTCCAGAAACATTAGGCTCATATAAGCTTCCTGCATCTTTTTCCTTTAGCATCTGAATCAACCATTCGTGTGTGGAAATGTAGCTAACCACATCCAGAGAAGGCTGTTATTGTAGCTAACAACCTACAGGGAGGCTCTTATCCCTCTATAAGGACATGTCTTATGCTACCTTGCTCAAGCTCACTTTCCTCAAGTGAAGAAAGAGCAAGTACTTGGGTACGTTCACTGTATTATTCTAATATTTTTAGTAATGAGGAAGAACTTTCACACGTACAAGAACACATGAAAAACTAATTAAGAGAGTTCTTGAGGTCCTGCTTCTTTCATGTAATATCTGTCAAAAAGAGTAGCTGCTACACTTCTGGCCGGTGAATACCGTAATATGAATATTTTCTGTTGGAGACATGTCACTTTGTAACTATTTTCAACTCCCACTAGCATAGAAATAACAAAATGAGAAATATCATGCATTAGCACTTAACAGCATTAGGTTAGTCTGTAACACAGGGCTGTCTGGCTTTTCTGATCAGATGGGCCATACAGCTTCTTCCCCTGCTGAGCTAGGTCTACACACCCTGCCTGCTTTCTTCAGAGCACATGACTGGGCCAGTTTTCCATGTTCATGTCCAGCACAGCTGATCTGCTCACGGACAGGATCCGTCCTAGAGCCAGAACTGCTGTCCGTGCACAGCTTGGTACCTCAGGAGCACAGTGTAAGTTTTTGCTTCCCAGCAATATATGCATATTCCATGCACCAGTGTGTGAGCTCTGGGGAAAGAAAGCAGCTGGGAAGAGGCTGCTGGTGCCAGAACAATTTCTGCAGCTTGGTCTAAACCATCTTTTTTACCCCCAAGGTTTCCTTGGGTAGAGACAGCAAGCAGAAGGGGTTGGATGGAGAGTCTTGGAGGCAGCAAACCACCCCTGGCAGGTCACCTGCCTTCAGGTTCCTCTGAAGCCCTGGTCCCCCTCAGAAAGGGTTTCTTGGGACTGTGCCAAGGAAGGGCTTAAGCTAAAATTAGAAGCTTGCTTTAGAAGAGAGAGTCAGGGGGAATGAAGCCACATGCTGTATGGATGGTCCCCACAGGCCTTAGAAGTATCCATTCTCGTAGAGAACACTCTTTATAACCAGCCTCTTGCACCAGACTTCCTTTGGGCTGGAGGAATGTCACTGTACATCTCCTTATGCTCTGAAATCCAGGCAGGAGTGGGATTAATGCCTGTCACCTGCCCTCTGCTCCAACACAGCTGGCAGCTTTGCCATAGTTTTCATTTCCAGAATGGAAAAAAATAGTGTTAGCTGGTAAGAGCTGACTAATGAACTTTCAGTCATTATTGAATGACTCTTATTTAAAAAATAAGAGTTAAAAAATAATAGAAAAACAGTAACTGCACCATGCCTCCCAGTACTGGTCAGCTTGGTCCGTCTTTTCTGTAAGCCACTTCCTTTGCTCAGGTGCAGTCCCACTGGTTCATGTAGCTCCCTGAGAAATTAATGTAACTCACTTTGGAGACTGGCATCAGCAAAGTCTGTGAGAAGCAGTTAACACAAACCATGTGTTTCCCTATCTGAGTGACAGTTAAAGTCTACAATTTCACACTCTCACTTAGAGGGAAAACAAAAACAAAATGCTGTGCCCTTTGGCCACTGTAATTCAGAAATGTCTGTTTCTTTGACCTGGGAATGCCACCAGGGAAAGCTGAATGTGTCAGTGCCAGGACTTCACAGAGAAGGAAAGCAACAGGTAGCTCAAAGGACAGCACAGCCTGCCTACAGATTTTAGAAACCAGGAACTCTTGAATTTGCAAGTGAATACAGGATAGATGTCTCTTTCGATTTTGCCCCACTTCTGTCTCACTTGAGAATGGGGGAGCAGGGAGATGGTCAGGGAGACTGTACTAGTGGAGTTCAGTGCCAGTGAGAAGCAAGGAGGAGAGCCTTGCTGCCACAAGAGCAATTTTTCCTGTCTGTCCAACCACTTCAGTTTTGTTCTTTTGTTCAATTTGCCCTTTTTAGTGTGCAAATTTCTGGTTCCCTGACCAGCAGAACCACTGTACAGAGAATCGGGTCAACAACCATGGGTATCTCAAGAATAATATCAATGACAAATTGATAATTATGAATACTGTTTCTGTTTCACTAAGGTCAGATATTTGTGCATTTCAAATCTGTGACCCCAGTCCATCCTGGCCTCCATGCTGGGAAGGAACAAAAGATGCCAACATGGCTTTTTCTTTTGTCAAGAAAATAGAAAAGTACCTCTCTTAAAATAATAATACCACCACTGCCCCCCCCACTAATTCATTCCCTCTTAACTTTTTCATGCTCTAGTGATCAAATCATTAAACAGCCCTCATTATTCATTCCAACTTCTGCCAGGGATATGAGCTCTGTATCAGAGAAACACCCCCTCACCATCATAATCATCATCATGACATCTCAGCAAGTTGATACAATTATGCCAGAGAACCATCCCCATAATTATACAGTTCTTTAGCTCATTTCTCAGTGTATTCACCATTACTATAATCACAGCGAGTACAGGGTGTTAAATTAAGAACAGGATCTACAGCTAACATCTCACAGGACGAAGAGTCTGCCTGCTGCAATTCTGCAATTCTTTACAATATAGCTCTGCAAACCTCTCAAAGCTGAGGCTCATATTTTAATATTTCTTTGGTTTTGAAACAATTGACATTTACACCTCATTTGAAGATGCGTATGAAGAATGGCATTTTACAGAGGGAGAAAGGGCAGACCTCATTCCCACATAATTTCCAAAGCATTGCCAAAGAATTGGCAGGGCTGGAAGTTCCTCCCTAACTTTAGCTATTAGGTGCAGATTTGTACGCGTATGGTACATATAGTCATGGACTGTCATCACAAAAGCATTTTTGCCTTTCAGCTAACAGTGATCACAAAGACAGCTTAGGCAAATGCACTATTAGCAGCTACTGATGCTTTGTTTATTTGCTATGAGATGCTTTACAAAAATTACTGTATCATTACTATAACAAAATGCTTTGGTTAAGATATAACACTGGAAAACAACAGGCAAACAAATACTTTTCTAAAGAGAGAATTTTCACAAAAGACAAACTGAGGAGGGGATGAGGTGAAGGAAGTTTAGAACAGAAGAATCATAAAAATTTAAAAAGCCAAGTAAGAAACCTAGGGAACCTCATGCCTGTGGCGACAATAACAGAATTCTCTTTAACAGAATGCAAGCAGACATACTAACACGTTCTTCCTGTCTATTTCCATTTACCAAATCAGGCACAGCCAAGAAAATGTTGCACTTTGAGATTTCCAAGGAAGGCAGTGAATTATCAGTGGTGGAACATGCTGAAGTGTGGCTCTTCCTGAAGGTCTCCAAGGCCAACCGGAGCAGGACAAAAGTCACCATCCGCCTGTTTCAACAGCAGCGTCAGCCCAAAGGCAATTCTGAAGGAGTAGAAGATATGGAAGACGGGGGGCTGAAAGGTGAAAGGAGTGAGACTTTGATTTCAGAAAAGGCAGTGGACACTCGTAAGAGCACTTGGCACATCTTTCCTGTCTCCAGCAGCGTCCAGAGACTCCTGGACCAAGGCAAGAGCTCTTTGGATGTGCGGATTGCCTGTGACCTGTGCCAAGAGACAGGAGCCAGCTTGGTGCTACTGGGCAAGAAGAAGAAAAAGGAAGATGATGGTGAAGGGAAAGAAAAAGAAGCCGGAGAATTCACAGGAGAAGAGGAGAAGGAGCAATCACATCGGCCCTTCCTGATGATGCTTGCCCGGCACTCAGAGGACCGCCAGCACAGGCGGCGGAGACGAGGCCTGGAGTGTGATGGCAAAGTCAACATCTGCTGCAAGAAGCAGTTCTTTGTCAGCTTCAAGGACATAGGATGGAGTGACTGGATCATTGCACCTACAGGTTATCATGCCAACTACTGCGAAGGAGAGTGCCCCAGCCACATAGCAGGCACATCTGGTTCATCGTTATCTTTCCACTCCACTGTCATCAACCATTACCGCATGCGGGGCCATAGCCCCTTTGCCAACCTCAAGTCATGTTGCGTGCCCACCAAGCTGCGGCCCATGTCTATGCTCTACTATGACGATGGCCAGAACATCATTAAGAAAGACATACAGAATATGATTGTGGAGGAATGTGGCTGTTCATAGACGCATGTGCGTGCAAGACCCTTCTCGTTAAGTTGAGAAGAACATGTATGAAAAGCCCAAGAAGAGGAAAGACCAGACACGGTATAACTTTTTTTGAATGAAACAATCATCAAAAACAAAAGCAAAAACAAAAGAGAGAGAGAAAAGAGGGGAGAAAAAAAAAAGACTTATGGAGGAACAGAAAAGACTTCAGCTATAAAAAAGAAGAAATCTTCATGAATCGGGGCTTGAATGAGATACATCTGAATGGCGGTATGGGTTGGGGATTTCCCCTTCCTTTCAATATGCTCCTTATCTTATCACATAGTATATTAAACATTAGTTATTACTAGGGGAGTTATGTTCCCTCCCTTAGTTACCCATCAGTTCAAGCCGTGGTAGCAGCTCATCTAACCTGCAGCAATTTGGACTAAGTCCAAAATGTCACTGAAATTCCTTGAAAAGCCGTGTGTATATTCACTGGCACTTTCCCCCAAAATTTACAGAGGAACTGAGTGGGTGTGTAGTGTTTGTATGTATATATATATGGCTATGTATTTATCTACATATCTCTATACGTACAGACACTATGCACATACATATACCTAACATTGGTAAAGGGACTATATTGTGCAGGTGTATACACCTTCATCTTCTGCACTACATTTACAAAAAAAAAAAAAAGAAAAAAGGAAAAAAGAAAAATGAAGAAAAAACAGAATAAAAAAAGAAAGCATGAAAGAATAAAAGTTACATTTTGTAAAGGTGCTTACAATGTTAGAACTATGCAACCTAGTTGGTTTGAAACTGTTTACCTGCAAAAGAAAGAAAAAAAACAAAAAACAGAAAGACTTTTTTTAAATGGAAGTAACTTGTTTTAAAAAAAAAATTCTTCAGTGAGAGATACTTGAAAGGAACATGTTTGTCCAGTTACTGGAGCCAAACAAATCTATATTTTGTAAAAAAAAAAAATTTTTAATCGTTTACTATTTGCACTACAATGGTGTCTGACCTGTCTAATCCTTATTTAACAAATATTTGCAAGGGAGGGTGGTTGGGTGTGGGAGGGGTTGAGAGCTGCACTTATTGTGAGCTATACAAGAACTGCTACAGCACACAAATAGCTATTTTTATTATTATAATAATTATTATTATTTTGTACCTTAAAATTAATAAGACACATACACCAAAGACATTTGTGCGAGCCTCTAAAAAGTCTGTTTGTGGTTGGTACCATTCACCTGTAATAAGTTAGGGTTTGAATTAAGGGTCAGTGGGTTGATTACATTCAGGCTAGAATATCTGTTAACCAGTTAAATTCAAATAGTGCCCTCAACAGAAAATTGCCATTTGAAGTAAGCCCAGAAAAGCCCTGGGATTTGGATCCAAGGTGCTTGGATCCGAGGTCCATCTAAGCGTAATTGTACTCTTGCATGTACAACACTAAGACTTGTCCCTGATGCACAGCAACTGTGCATTGTTGGGAAACAACTTTATACAAGGGTTATACATATATATATATATGTATATATTTCTGTATGTATATATGTATGTATACACAAAGTATAAGCACTTCTGGCTTCACTTTAATGTTCTTAAAACGATGAATGTTTGTGTGCAAAGCACAGTATGTTAAAAGATTGTTTGCTTGTTACTACCAAGTGGGAGGCTACACGTTCAAAATGGTATTTGTGTGAGAGAAACCTGAAGTGCTGGTGTACACTTTGAAAGTCTTGATGTAAAATTGCAAGCAGCTTTGGGCCCTGCCCACCATCACCCCTGCAAATATACAGAAAATGGCAGTTGTGGTAGGATTTCTGTTTGAAATGCAGTCTTCAGCAAAAGACTGTCTGTCTCAACCACCATCCTCTAGCATGACAACTCTTAATGGGTTTGCGTGTTACCTGTAAGACCTAATTTTCAGTGTCAACACCTAACCTGAAGGGTCCAACCCATAGGGCATAGGTAGATAGTTTTTTTAAAAAATTCTATCGCTGTCATATTTAAAAGAATGTCAAAGTTACAACATTTGTCTTTGGGTAGGGGGAGATGATAAGAAGGAATGGGAGAAACCTTTAGGCCTTGTTTACACTGAGTTTGATAACCCTGAGCCTGAAGCTTCAGATCTCACAGGTTTGCAGGACCAAGCCCATGTTAGCTGCCCTCTGATGGGACGGGCTTCAAAACGCCTCTCGCAGAAAGAAGCACTAACACGGCTCCCCACCTTGTTGAGAGCACAGTCTCTAAAAAAAAAAAAAA
>VZTL01028135.1:835-15327 GCA_013400535.1 Scopus umbretta | reverse complement strand
CAGGTTCGTGACCACCTCAGGAATGTGAAAATACCTAAGTCTATGGGATATGAGAAGATGCATCCCAGAGTCCTGATGGAATTAGCGGATATAGTTGCCAAGCCACTCTCCAGTGGACTGCAAATTACACCAGTGCACGATATTTGAAAAGTCATGGCAGTCAGGTGTAGTCCCTGGTGACTGGAAAAAGTGAAACATTGTGCCCATTTTCAAAAAGGGAAGAAAGGAGGACCTTGGGAACTACCAACCTGTCAGACTCACCTCTGTGCCTGGGAAGATCCGGGAACAGATGTTCCTAGCAGCTATACTAAGGCACATGGAGGACAGGGATGTGATTCAAGACAGCCAGCATTGCTTCACCAAGGGCGAGTCCTGGCTGACTAACCTAGTGGCTTTCTATGAAGGAGTGACTGCATCAGTGGACAAGGGAAAAGCAACAGATGTCATCTACCTGGATTTCTGTAAGGCCTTTGACACAGAGCGCCACAAAGTCTTTCTCTCTAAATTGGAGAGATGTGGATTTGATGAATGGACTGTTTGGTGGATGAGGAATTGGTTGGATGGTCGCATCCAGAGGGTGTTGGTCGATGGCCTGATGTCCAAACGGATACCGGTTACAAGTGGTGTCCCTCAGGGATCAGTATTGGGATGCTGTTTAACATCTTTGTCAGTGACATGCACAGCAGGATCGAGTGCACACTCTACAAGTTTACAGATGACACCATGCTACATGGTGCAGTTGATATGCCTGAGGGACAGGATGCCATCCAGAAGGACCTGGACAAACTCAAGAAGTGGGTCCATGTGAACCTCGTGAGGTACAACAAGGCCAAGTGCACCTGGGTCGGGGCAAACCCCGGTGTCACTATAGGCTGGGGGATGAAGGAACTGAGAGCAGCCCTGCCAAGAATGACTTGGCAGAAGTGGTGGATGGAAAGCTGGACATGAGCCAGCAACGTGTGCTCACAGCCCAGAAGGCCAACCATATCCTGGGCTGCATCAAAAGAAGTGTGGCCAGAAGGTCAAGGGAGATGATTCCGCCCCTCTACTCCAGTCTGGTGAGACTCTGCCTGGAGTACTGCATCCAGTTCTGGTGTCCTGAGCACAGGAAAGAAATGGACCAGTTGAGGAGGGTCCAGAAGAGGGCCACAAAAAGTATCTGAGGGCTGGAACAAATCTCCTGTGAGGAAAGGCTGAGAGACTTGGGGTTGTTTCAGCCTGCAGAGGAGAAGGCTCTGGGGAGACCTTATTGAAGCCTTTAATACTTAAAGGGTGTTTATAAGAAAGAAGGGGAGAAACATTGTAGCAGGGCATGATGTGACAGTACAAGAGGTAGTGGTTTTAAACTAAAAGAGGATGGATTTAGATGGGATATAAGGAAGAATTTTTTTATAATGAGGGTGGTGAAACACTGGAACAGGTTGAACCACCAGAACAGGTTTTCCAGAGAGATCGTTGATGCCCCATCCCTAGAAACATTCAAGGTCAGGTTGGACGGGGATCTGAGCAACCTGATCTAGTGTAAGATGTCCCTGTTCATTGCAGATTATTTGGCCTAGATTACCTTTAAAGGTCCCTCCCAAGACAAGCTATTCTATCATTTTATAATCCTATGAATTTTTTGGTGACTACCAGTGTGTGTGGGGGGGGACGTTATGTGTGTATATCTATAGATGTTTGTTTTTACTAATAGTAATTTTGTAGAAATTTGTAATAAATTCTCAGAAAACCCAGACCTCAATGTCCTCATGTATTGCGGAATCCTGAGAATCCCACAGTCACCATTTTTGCACACCCACACTCCAAATGTTGCTTCTATAGTGTTCCCCTGAACATCATGTCAATCTCTCTGTAAACTAAAACAAGGGTTGTGGGGTTGGGGAAGAGTCCTTCAGTCTCCACCAAGTGTTATGCTGTAGTCTTGTCTCCATGTTCGTCAAAGCTAATGATGAAGTCAACACTCTTCAAAACTGAAGAATCATCAAAATTTGGAAATGAAAATAAATGAATAGAATACAAGGTCTAGGAGCTATCAGTTGACTGCAGCCAGATTTTGGGGGGTTTGGGGGTTTTTTTTTTCAGTTATTATCCTTCTGAGGGAGAATAAACTGATCAGACTTAAATTTCTAACCTTGGGGTGGTTAGACTGGGATGAACAACAAAAATTCTATATGAATGGATTTTCTGCATTTCTTGTACTCCTCAGTGTAATACAAGAAATGGAAAGACAGATGATTTTGCTTCACTTCTTGTTCTTTTCCTCTTTTTTTTCTTAAGAAGAGGAAGGATAGTTAGTTTATTAATTGGAGATCTCATGAACTAGATTCTTCATGTAACCATGAGTTAATTAATATGAGAGGTTTCTCAGTGAATGTTTTCTTACCTGAATCATGACAAGTAATGATGCACTCCCTATCCTCACATGCTACACCCTCTAATCTCCCTTTTCTCTTCCGTATTTTTTACCATAGCTTTCATCTTTACATATTTCTTAGAGGAATGTTTTGGATGGAATTATAATTTCATTCAGACAGTTTGATGTTTTTGCCCTAAGTTAAAATAAAACCATACATATGTACATGTGTATACACGTATGCGTATGTTTATGTATATAATATGTTTCCGTATTAAGACAATAAAAATGAGTAGAATGTTTTTTGCCCTTTTCGTAAAGTTCTACAAAAGTTTTGGCATAACAGTTTGCAAGAAAAAACAAACTTTACAAAAGTGTATCAAATATGAACATCCAAAAACTGTCTAGAAATGCTCATGAAACTGGAAAATTAGTTTAAACTGGAAATTCACAACTTTGGGACCTCGGGAGTGCTCCTTGTTGTGGAATATCAGCATTGCAACACTCCTGCCTCACTCAAGACTGTTTAGAAATAGGGAATAAAAAATAAAGGAATCGCTTTTTATTTTCTCCCTATTCAGACATCTGAGAGTCTTCTCAAACTTTTCTACATATCTATCCCTTATAAGATATTTCCCTGTTTTGCCAGGTTGACATTGTGATACCACTTGGTAATAAAGGTGGCAAGTAATTTCTTTTCCCAATCGTTCTAGGCATTCTCAGTTAACTTTTCCTCTCTTTCGATGCTTAATTTAAATATATGGTCTGTATTCCGCTTGCTTTAAGTTCCTCAAAAATCAGTGGTAGCTATTCATAAATCATATTATTTGACAAAAGATTATTTTGTAAGCACCCTTTCAGACCCTTGAAAACTTTCAGCTGCTGCTAAGACTATGATGCAATGATCTCCGAGTTTGGAAATGGGACAATAAGCTTGAACAACCCCTCACATTAACACATCCTGTTGGATGTAAGGAGCACTTTTCATCATATGGACTTTGCCAAAATAAAGGAAAGTCAAATCCAGAGACGAAGACTGTTGAGGCCATAATTCAAAATATATGTAGCTAATAGCACTCTCATTTATCTTTGTTCCAAATCTGTTTAGATAAACTGATGTCAGTGCGAAATACGCTACTTGTTATTACCTTTTGAAGTTTGATTTGTTGGACTATGGGGAAAATATGAAAAAGAATTGTTGCTAAGTAGGAGCAGAATTAGTGTTCCTTGTTCTAAGTCCAACCCTTTAATTCTGTACCAATCCCATATGTGTGTTCAAGTGAAGGAATATATATTTTGACCCATTTCAGCTCTTGCTGAATCTTGTGACGAGATGCCCATTGGCTTCCATAATTCTTACATAGTGTTATCATTAATCCTTCCTCTTCGCTGAGTCAGTCTTACACTGACTTTGACAAATGAGCACAAAAGAGAAGAACCTATTTATAGTATTCACGGTGCCAAAAAAGGCTGTTGATCAGTAAGTGGACTGGAACGTCTGTTACTTCAAAACTTGCAGACTTAAAAATGCCTTTATGGTTATCAGTGACATGTAAGAAATGAACTAGATGTCTCACAAAAAAATATAAATAATTGTGTTGCAAAAAACTATAAATAATTTTGTTGACATTCAAAGGAAGAGTGGCTTGGCATGAGCGAGGGGTACACCTGGTCTGTAGTTTAGTTCCTGGCATTTGGTCATCCAGAGATCAGCTTCACAAAAGTACCTAATGGGCTGATAGTTAATGAGAGCTGCCCATGTGACTTCTGCTTTACAACTGCCCTGCAGGCAAGTGGTCCCCATCCGACATAGCTGCTGTGTAGTATGGCACTTCGGGATGAAGTGAGAACATGGTCTTCTCACCCAGGATGGAGGATTTGGCTTACTGCAACAAATCACTACAGTNNNNACTGCAACAAATCACTACAGTACAGGCTGCATTTGATAACCTACATATCAAGCCCAGATCTGAAGTCCAGTGAAGCTACTGGGGACCTCTGATTTGTCTCAGTAGTCTTTGGATCACAGTGAACCCAGGCACTCACAGCCTCCAGTGAGTCTGTAAACAAGGAAAAAGAAGCCAAAACTAAACAATGTCTCAACTTCTCATTGTTGTCTTTAAGTATCCATTTCTAGTTCACAAACCAGTATGTTGCTTATGTTGTTCCTTAGCTCCTGTTGAAGAATTAGCTGTTACTGCTATCCTTTAAATCAGGCAAATAGTTTATGTTGGTTTTGTTAGTGTCATCACAGTCGGTTAAATCGGAGCTCAAAAATTCATTGAAATTCATGTGTTAAGATATGGCCCTTCTAATAAACCAGTTCAAATGGATATATGAGGGAAGAGTGGCATGTGTTTCTGCTGGGCAGAGAATTTTATGTTTGAATAGTTGCTTGTAAAAATTGTTCTGCTTAATAAAAACCAATTTTTGATTATTATTGTATTATAATATTTTTTAATTATAATTGTTGACTATTATGTTTTTGAAGATTGTCGTCATTTAGTTGCAAGGTGCTGCAAAATAACACAAAACTTTGAAAGCTGTTTCTTACGCTCATTTAAAAGGAAAAAAAATAAAACAATTAACTGAAGCTTCAGGCACATCTTATCTAAAAAGGAACTCAGGCTCAGTCCAGGGAGCTCACCCGAAATGGAGAGGCTCTGCAGACTTCAGAGGGGCGACTGCATGAGAAACAGACTCCACGGATACTTTTGTTCCAGCGGAAATTATCTGGACATGGTTATCTAGATGAGTTCAATTCCTCATCTATGGCACAAGCGGTGTGCATGCACAGGAATCCCAATTCTTCAGACAAGTTCAGGAAGCCTGTTCTCATGGTTTTCATGAGAGCCATGGTCTCTGTCTACCTTCCCTGGTAGACAGATCTGAAAAAGCTCACTCACCTGCATAAATGTCAGGCTTAAGCTCCAGAATGTCTCCAGACTTGGATGTGCCATTAAAAAAAGTAAGTTTAATGTTGTTTATAGTTTAATGTTGTTTCAGAATAGGAGATTGTAACAGCAAAACCAGGGCTTATTACACAGTCTAGCCTCGGTTGCAGAAAAATGCAAACAAACTGGCAGGCAGAAAAAAAGGCTTTATTTCAAGGACCACTGAATTGTTCAAGTGACCTAGAGGTATTTTTTTCTAAACTTGGTCCTGCTTGTACTTTATGTGACAACCAGTCTTTCCTCACAAAGAGTTGGATTTCATGAAGTTCATTCTGAATTTAATCTCACATTTGCCTTGTTGGAGCTCTGCTGAACTGTCACTTGCACATTCCATTTCTCCTTCCGTTATGAAAGTCACCGAAGGTAGCTGTACTAGTTTGCTGAGCGCTAGCTTTCCTTTCTTTCCCTGGATTTCCAGAGTACGAAAAAAGGGAAAATTTGTAACCAAAATAAAGGCTGCAGATCAGTATGCTACCGTACCAGTAAGTAGTAAGTACTTCAGAATACCTCGGTAGAGCGTAGGTAACATGTAGGATGAGACATCCTGAATTAGTAGAATACATGGCCCTATTTGACGAACTTACTGTGGCCAGTTGAAGAGCAATGTGAAATCACTGACTGCCTCTGGGGAATAAAAAAAGAAGGGAAAAATTGTCTTAATGAGGATGCAACATCTGTTTCTTCTTCTGCACATTAAGTGGAGACTGATCTTAAAACCAATATAGACTGCATTTCTCAGTGAGAGCTCTTTGACAGTTTTCACTTCCAGAAAGCAACAAGCTACAGTTGGTGTGTGCAGTTTCACAGCCCTTTGGACAGTAATGTGGCAGCAAAATCATTAAGACAACTCATTTGGTATTAACCAGAGCAGAAAGAAAAAAAACAAAACAAAACAAACAAAAAACCAAACCAACAACAAAACAAACCAACAACAAAACAAACAAGTGGATCTACACGGAGACTTTTGGAATTGTCCCAGTAAAATTCGTAATACTGTCATGTGAAGACACCAATGTCATTCATTTTAAGTAGAGCACATAGAGTCTCGAAGTGGATAATATCGGTCTTCTGAGGCTTCCATGTGGAAATTTAAAGTAAGTGGGTAACATGTTTCTGCTAAGGGTGCGATGTGGTACAGCTGAGATTATTCAGCACTCACTTCAGCACACCAGTGCTTGAGTGTCACCCTCAGGTTCTCTTAATATCATTCTGTCACTACAAATAAGACTTTGGTCTTTGAATTTTATGAGTGCTGGGTGGATTTTCAGCTGCCATGGAATTAGCTCTGCTTACTGGGTTCAGTGGAGACATACCACTACAGCTGCTGAGGGCTGGTCCAAAGTATATTGTAAAAAAAGGTTAATGTCAACTTGATTTCAAGCTGTCACCTCAAAACTTTAAACCCTGACACTATTTCTAGCCATTTCTTACAGGTCATGCCACATGAGGAGTTGAGATCAAAGGGGGAGGAGTGACAGCTTGGTACTGGACTTCTTGCTGGGAATGCTGAAATATGAAAATATATAAAAAATAACTGATTAATCTTAATTGTTCTTTCTTTTTCCACTGCAGAGTTTAAATAATGAGCATTTATGCAGTTCATCAAGTACCTGCTTTAGAACGACCAAGTGTGGCAGACCTATGCGCAGGTTACCAAAGGTGGGACTATTGGTCAGACAAACCACCCAGAAATGGTTGCACACTGTCTCTGTCTCAGGTGATATTCACTCTAGGTGAAACTCAGGCGCTGTGCAAAAAGGCAGCATGAAAATCTTCCCAAAGCTTCCAGAGATTCAGAAGACTGTGGGGGGGAAAAAAAAAAAAAAAAAAAAAATCAACGACATGAGGATCAAAGCTGGGCATGCTCAGCTCCTCTGGGCCTAAGGAAGCCATCCAGCATGGCCATGTCTAGAAACGAGTCTCAGTGGAGGCTGTCAGGACATGAAGTGGAAGGAGTGGGCAGGTTGTTTAAAACGAGATTGTTTTTTCACACAATATGAAGTAACACAGTAAAACGACTTGCCACTGGCTGTTGTGCGGGTTGGATGTTTGTATGGGTTGTATGTGTTCAAAACACAGGCAGGCAGGTTTATGGAAGAAAAATCCATTGAGGGTTGTGGAAGTATACAAGCCATCATTCAAAGGAGGCTGCAAGCTGCTTCTGCACAACTACAACCACACTGCTTCCCCCTCTCTCATGCTGTCCTTAGGCACTCAGAGCGGACATGGCTGGAGAGAAGACAGTTGGCTAGATGGTGCTTTGATCTGTCATAGCTCTGATATTTTTATGGCAGTGAGGCAGGTCTAAACACGTTCTTGTACTGCTGCGGGTACAGATGTGTCTCACTGTCTCCCAGTTTCTAATTGTCATTTGGGACTTAGGTGCCTGATCTTTGCACCATTCTAGTTTACCTGAGTCCCACTGATGAGTGTTTACAGCCCAGCAAACTTCATAGGTGCTACCAAAAAATATCTATTTAAAAACATTTACTTCTCATGTGTATAAACAGTTGTCAGACAAAAAATTTCATAGGAGAAACAGAAGTTTGTTATACAGCAGAATTCCTTATGTCCCCCGTTCTCTCAGATGCATTCTTGCAATTGAGACTTCATTAGTTTTTCAGCCTGGATCTTTTTGAGGCCACAGAGGTGGCCTCACAGGGAGGTGATTCTGCCCCTCTACTCTACTCTGGTGAGGCCTCATCTGGAGTACTGCATCCAGCTCTGGAGCCCTCAGCACAAGACGGACATGGACCTGTTGGAGCAGGTCCAGCGGAGGGCCACAAAAATGGTCCGAGGGCTGGAGCACCTCTCCTACGAGGGCAGGCTGAGAGAGTTGGGGTTGTTCAGCCTTGGAGAAAAGAAGGCTGAGGAGAGACCTTATTGTGGCCTTTCAGTACTTAGTGGGGGCCTATAGGAAAGATGGGGACAATTTTTTTAGGAAGGCCTGTTGTGATACGACAAGGAGTAATGGTTTTAAGCTAAAGGAGGGTAGATTTAGACTGGATATAAAGGAAGAAATTTTTTACGTTGAGGGTGGTGAAACACTGGAACTGGTTAGCCAGAGAGATAGAGGAGGCCCCATCCCTAGAAACATTCAAGGTCAGGTTGGACAAGGCTCTGAGCAACCTGATCGAATTAATGTCCCTGCTCACTGCAGGGGGGTTGGGCTAGATGACCTCTCCAGGTCCCTTCCAACCCAAAGCATTTTATGATTCTACGATTCTATGAGTAACTGTAGGAATACTTTCTGTCAATGTGAAGAATCTTCAATGCCAATGAAAAATTGTTTCCTAACATTTGTATCTCTCTTTCACCCTTGAAATTCCAGCAGTGCACAATGAAAATATACATTGATGAAGAGCTTTTGAAATGGAAATTAAATCCTATGAAAACACAGCAGAAGTATTTTCTCCCACCTTAACCTCTATGGTAAAAGGCAGTCCTTGCCTTTTAGAAGAGTAGACCACTGATACATAAGTGGTATAAGCCTCAGGCATAAGACTGAGACGAGGAATTCCCAAGACTTTAATTGACTGCATCCTTTTCCCTGCACCTGGAGTATCTGAATCTGCTATAAAAATTAACACCCTTCTGTCGTGATGCCAGTTCTGATCCTGGTTATGGAGATGCCATTCGCTCTGGTACTGGAAAGTGATTGATTACCTTTTACCTCCTGGCTGTGATAACCTGACACGGAGCTGCTAAGGCTTCGGACTGCTGCTTAGTTGGGACCAGCATCCACTGGGTCCAGGTGCTGTCACCCCATGTGTTAGCACATGCTGTGTGCTGGGCAAAAGCTCTACATCTGGCACTGCACACCAGTTAGGGAGTGAGGAGAGAGACAGGTGTGATAACAACGTTCCCTGTCCCTCCTCTTGTGACTGGGTGGAGAAGTGGGATGAACTAATCTGGTATGTTATGGCAGCAAATACATAGCCCCGTGCTGAGACTTTGAAAGCTCCAATTTGAGGCAGGACAACTGAAAATCAGAGCAGCTTTGAAAAAGTCACAGTAAATAATCTCCAGACTCAGTGAAAACCATCCTTTTTCCTGAGAGTGAAGATTTATAGTTTGGAACAGAGACAAATCTCTTTCAGAGAAAACCTGCTCCCCCATGCTAGCAGGCAGCACTCCTCCACCACTTGATGAATGCCTCCTGCCAGCTGTGAGTGTCCTCAGCTCTTACCAGTTTGAATAGATTACCGTAGCATCAATAAATAAATATGGCGGAAAAAAATGCAACTAAGTAGTTATATTTCCAAAACTGCATAAAAGCAGTTTAACTTCCATTGCACTCAACATTCTAGTTCTAGGCACTGCTGGTTTGATTCTTGCATTTTCTGTTTAAAGCATTCTATCTATATTTTTTTTATCATACTGCTTTCACATCTTTCCTCTGGACTGCTTTCTTATTGCCTGATCTCTGGCTTTCTTTCAGCAGAAATATTCTATGAGGGAAATGCGAGCCCAGATAAAATGGGCAATAGCAGTTACAATGAAATCTTTATGTCACGTTGGTGCTTTTGGGTTTCTGAAAGAAATTTCACATAAAGACCTCCCATAATCAAGAAATAAATTTCACATTATTAGCCTGAGCGTTATATTTGTTCTAATTTGGAAGTGATGTTTGTTTTAATAAGTAAAGCATAAACCAAAAAAAAAAAAAAAAAAAAAAGAAAAAAGCTTTTCCTGCATTTCTGCATTTGCCAAAGTGAACAGCTTCTGGAGGGGTAAAATGGCAAGGCTAGAAGGGCCGTATTGCCCTTGGCAAACTGAGAAAAAATCAGCTGCCCGTGTAGCCTGAAGGAAGGAAACATGCCTCAAATTTTGTGATGCAATCCAGCAAAACCATTAGGCATTTGATTAACCTGAAACACTTATTTATGAATTTGAGAAATAAACTTGAGCATTCTGAGAGAACGGAATCCAAAAATCATGAATTGGAAACTTGCATTCCTTCTCTACCTACATCTCCCTTTGCTGGCTGTTGAAGTCGTATTCTCATAGCTCATAGAAATTATTTTGTCCACCTGCAAATCTCTCTTGTGTGATATTCCTGAACTGTAAGAAAGATAAAGAGCCCTTCATACATTAGAGATAGTACATTCTTGATTTAGCTACACTTACATGAGTTGCTTGGGAAACTGATTGCATATTCCAGTCCTAATCCTTTTAATATATATGGAAAAGCAAAATGAAAATTAAGGTACAACCAATGCTAACAGCCTAAATTGTACTGGTTTTAACTTACATTACAAGACTATATGCATAATTTAAAACACATCTGAGAACTTTATATTGGCAAACATCACACTTTAAGCTGCCAGCTAGAGAACCCAGGTCATGAGTTACACCAGACAAGTGGCTGTTTGTGCAAATGTCAAACCACTGGCAGCACCGCATAAAGCATGTCTCTGACACCTGTGAATGAGCTGGATTTCTTGTATGATGTTGATGAGATACAGATTTCAATGCCTTGAATTCTTCAGTGTGTGCCTGTAATACACTATGTACACAAAGGGTGGTTACACCATATGTATGAGGTCAAAAACTATTACTCATGTTTATGTAACTACACGTCTCCACAGAGAAATTCAGGTAAGGGAGGTAGAATACAATTCTTTCTATGCGTGAAACTGAAGTGGGACTCAGGAGAGAGGAGTTTAATTCCTTGATCAGTCTGCCTGCCCAACTTACTGTCATTAACTCTCTCAGATTCCCATTTTCAAATTGGAAAAAATTACAACTTTATTTACATATTTAGAGCACATCTTCTTAGTGGCACCAATCTGAAATTTTACAAATTATCTATTCCTGTAGGTTAAGGCAATCCAGTATGACCTCATTCTTCTGTATTTCTTCTCTCTTGGTCTTTATCTAGACCAGCCATTACCATCTCTGTACAGCACCTGGCACACAGTGATTCTGAGGAGTGACTGCAGCTCTAAGTACCATAGTGCTAACAATCACAAATCAATTTAAAAAAATGCAGTTCTCTATGACTTTTCAGTGACATACTAATTGCGACCAATTTAAGCTAGATTATACAGCCTTTCATCTTACTTTTTTTGTTTGTCTTGTTTGTTTTTGTTCTGTTTTGTTTTAACTGGTATATAGAAGACCTCCAATTTTTCTTGAGGCTAATAAATCTAAGGGAGAGAAAGATTTTAGGTGACTCAGTCCCTCTCTTCAGCCCAGTTCTTCCGACCAACCTGAAAGCAGAAGGGCCAGTTATTCACTAGCTTCCTTCCTTGCATGCCAGTTTTTTGCTGCCTTTTAAAACTGGTCCTAGGGTACCATAAAACAATTGGTAATGTGATTTTTTGTGGTGAATTCTCAACAGAAGAAGAAAACAGAAAATGACAGTATTAGCTACACCTCATTTACACTTGTAAGCAGTGATTTTGAGGTTTAGAAGAGCTATGCTCATAAAAATGATTTTCTAGTCCCTGAGAAGAGATCCTCTGAGATTCCTTTAGTGCAACAGTAAATGCCATGAGTGTTAGGTCTTGATTGTGTAATTATTTTGCTGTGCAATTCACTAGTGTTATCATTTCTACACCAACAATCCGATATTTCTATTAGAGCTTCCTTTTATTCTAGTAGAAATGTGATGAAAGAGACATTCACAGAGTGAAAGACAATATTCCAGCTTTTGAAAGTCTGTCCTGGGGACTTGGTGGTTTCTGGCAGAGGCATCGCTATTGCAGGAGGAGAGCATTCCCCTCCAAGCCTGCCTGTCATCTCCACTTTACCCACAGCCACACTGTCTGGTTCCTCCACAGAGTTGGCCTGAGATCAGGTGAAAGTCGGCAGCTCATAGGTTTCCCCCCAGTGAGACTTTCCTAAGAGGGACATTTTATAATCCAGGGACTTGTCTTAAAGTACCTAAAACAGTGAGCAGAGGGTTCATGCCGACAAAATATGCCACATAAGACTTATAAGGAAGAAAAGATACCTTGAAAAAACTTCATGCAGCAACTTCTACCACAGGCTTTCAAGTCCAAGTAATTTATTAAAAACAGGCTTATAAGCATATATCGTCATTTCCAGTGGTACCAGCCAAGCAGCATGTTGGTCCCATATTCAAACATATTCTGTTTCCTTCTGTTTCCCATGGAAGTTAGAGACATGTCCCTTGAGCTTTCTGTTATGAATTTACACAGATTCATTGCAGAGCCAAGATCCGCTAACCCTGTATTTCTAATGTAGTAAGAGTATTGTTTCATTTTCTACCACATTTAACCAACCAGTTGTACAGAGGAATGGATAAACTTGCATAAACTCACTGACCTGCGCATCCATTTAAAACCACCAGTTACATTACCAAATTTTAACAGTGGACATGTCCTGAAACAAAACTCTAAACAAGTATCAGACAAAGGTTTTAGAATATCCCATTATCACGTAATGTCAAAGGGATGCTCACCTTCTCAAACTGTAGGATTATTTTAGTAGACAGCACATGAGTCTGATGATCTGCACTGACCTGAAGAAAGAAAGGGCCTCCTTGCACCTGCATATAACGACAGAAGAAAACCCACAACCTTTCGATACACTTTGTTAATGGTTTTGTGGATTGAGGATACGCAAGCAATTGAAATAATATTTCAGTTGCTTGGTGATATTATGTAACACAATACAGAAGCATTAATTCTGGATTGTTGAAGCAAGGTTTATGTAGGAAAGCACTTAATTAAAACTTCAGAGTAATATGTTTTCCATTGAAATTCATGGCTCTGAATTTGGCCCAGGGAATTTAGTCTTCATACACAAAGCACAATGAGAGGTGTTAAGGAAATATTTTTTTATAATTTCTCATTGAAACAGCAAGGCAAGTGAGAATGAGGCACAAAGTTTTCTCTTCCGAAAAACACCAAGTGACTTTCACAGTAATACAGTAGCACATTTTTGCAAGTCATGTAAACTGTCCTTGCAGTGTGTTGCATGAAGGCAGCCAACAAATTCCCATGTTCCAGGGGAAAAAACAAACAAACAAACAAACAAAAAAACCCAAAACCCCAAACATAGGTATTTTAAGGCTTCATTGAGCAGCAATAAAAAAATGCTATGAAGACATCATACTTACCATTTCTCAAAGAATTTATAAAAAAAAAGGAACAAAGGTAATAGTTTATTCTTGCAGCTGTCCTGTGTTTCCTATGGCTGACTGAAACAACTAATTCTTCAAATACATTTATTCCATTGTTTTTAAGAAGACGGTTGAAGTCACAACCTCAAGAAATTACCATGATTGTTAATCAAGTGTGAATAATTAGAACAGGCAGTCAATGCAGTGAAATCAAATTTAGCTGTTCTAGGCTGCTTATCTATCCATGTTGTTGAAGATGGTTTGGTATAATAGGATGGAAATTCTAAGAAAGGAGCAATTCAGGCCAGAAGGGAATATTTTAAAATGTGGACATGCCTGTAGACAGCGCTGTGCTGCTCAGTTTCTACTTTGGCTCAGTGTACAACCAGCCTATAATGAAGACTTGGTCTAGGCTATACAAATTTAGCTCTGGAGTGCCAAAATATTTTCCAGCAGCAGCAGATCAAAAATTGTAACTCATTTGTATCATGTGAGGTTGATTTTTCCTCCAAGAGGAAAAAAGGGGTTGTGCCATGTGACAGAGTTTTTCAAATGCACATGTTGAGGGTTCTACTTTAGAGATGAAAAAATGAAGAATATGAGTAGAAAGTTGTAGCTTTTTTTGTGACTTTGTGCCACAGAGTTGTATTATGTGCCTGGGATTTGGCACTGCCCCTGGTCTTCACCCTCTTTTTATATCTTCATATTTCTTCATGCTAAAAATTCTGTGAAAGAAGTATTTGGGGTAAAATTTGTACAGCGTATGGCAAAAGTGAAACCAGCACCAGCTGAGTACTCCAAGGTTTATTCTTTACCTATAGCCAGCAGTAAGGAATAAATTTACCTGTTTCATCTCCCAGATGTTTTCTGTCTGTAGGACACATTCTACTGTGTTAGTTCATGTTTCCCCTCTCTTCCTTCTCTGCCGTTTCAGCCTAAACATTTGCATATGTAAAAAGCAGACAACAAACCATGAAAAACGAGGAGACAACAGGTCTGTCTTGTGACCTTGGTATGTCCTGAGTGCCCATGGCAGCATGAATGGCAAATGTGAGACTTGCTCGTTATGAGCCAGAACAACAAAAAACAA
>VZTL01028133.1:9206-40385 GCA_013400535.1 Scopus umbretta | reverse complement strand
CCAGCTGAAAACCAAGACAGACCCCATCGGGAGTACTCTGTTGAGCTCTGGAGCCCTCAGTACAAGGACATGGAACTGTTGGAGCGGGTGCAGAAGAGGGCCACAAAAATGATTCGAGGGCTGGAGCACCTCTACTACGAGGACAGGCTGAGGGAGTTGGGGTTGTTCAGCCTGGAGAAGAGAAGGCTGCGGGGAGACCTTACTGCAGCCTTTCAGTACTTAAAGGGGGCCTACAGGAAAGATGGGGACTATCTTTTTAGCAAAGCCTGTTGCGACAGGGTAAGGAGTAATGGTTTTAACTTAAAGGAGGGTAGATTTAGACTGGATATAAAGAAGAAATTTTTTACAATGAGGGTGGTAAAACACTGGAATGGGTTGTCCAGAGAGGTAGTGGAGGCCCCGTCCCTAGAAACATTCAAGGTCAGGTTGGAGGAAGCTCTGACCAATGTGATCTAATTAAAGATGTCCCTGCTTACTGCAGGGGGGTTGGGCTGGATGACATCTAAAGGTCCTTTCCAACCTAAAACATTCTCTGATTCTATAATTGACAATATAATTTACACAGGGAGGAATATGCTGCAGGAATATTTAGTTGTTTTGCAGATCAAAACTTTCTAGATTAATTTTTGTCATTTAGATTTTAAAATAATACATAAAAAAGACATGGCAGCTAAAACCTCTAAAGCATTCCTGGTTTCAAAGAAGAGAACTAGAAAGACACTCTTAAGTAGTAAAACTAACATGTACAAATTTGCTGATTCAAAAAATTGCTAAATGTAAAGCTACATTTAAATATATCAGCAGTCTCAATGGGATTATTTCAAAATTACTCCCTGGATGAGTATCTTAGGAGCACAGCCTAAAACATAACCTCTTCCATAACAACAAAAGAAAGGATGCAATGACAAGCTAAAAATGCACAAGGAGGCAAAAAAAATTGCCAAAGAAACAACATGTAGAAAAAGGAGGCAACAGTAAATAAATCACAGTGAAACAGAAGCCTGGTTCTGGAGACTTTACTAACACATCAAAACCAAGATCAGGAGAGTAAAACTGGATACAGGAGTCACAGAAACCTGGAATGTAGTGCCAGAAACAAGAGAAACAGAGAAAGAATTTAAAAAAACCCAAAACAAAACAAAACAAAACCCCAAGCTAGGACATCCTTGTCTGAAACATTATCCCATAGATGATCTGGAAAATGATCCTTCTAACCTAGTGGCAACATAAGAGACAAATCCCATTCCGGATACTAATTCTCACCAGCCAGGCTGCAAGCAAGAGTTGTAAAGACATTGTTAAGTGATGTTAAATACATGTCTTTGAGGCATACCCTCCCCTCCCAAATCCTGCCTGAACCCTCCAAATCTACCAAGCCTCCCTGGGGTTGCTTCCGAGGAGCACCCATGTTGCCTTTTCAAAAGTATTCTCTCCTACGTGAAAAAAATTCATCCACATGGACAGTCATCACTCTCCCAAGGCAAACAGCAGGTACAGATCTGGTCTACGAGGTTCCCAAAGTCCTCTCCCATACAACCCCTGGAAGATGCCAGGAGCGGGCGGCACCTCTGACAGCACCTGATTCCTTGGGCAGTGCATGTTACAGCATCCCCCTGAATCTGCTTCCTCTCCCACCTGCAGACACTCTGCACAGCAACCCGTTTGTACTGCACATTTTTGTTTAACAGATGTAGGATAAATGATTGCTACTTACTTCGGGGGTAGACACAGCCCTAAGCAGTGTAAGGGGCTGTGTAAATACAGAAAAGCTGCATTTTCTTTCCCTTTTTAGGGAATGGAATTTTTTTGCCTCTTACCATAATTTCTCTTTATATCTACTCTGTCTGGTTTTAGTCTCTTGGAGGAATATACAAAATCACTGGTTAAGTACAAGTAACTTGTTACTGCAGCAGCATATGAAAAGAAAAATAAACACAGGAATAAATATTTTAAAATAGGCACCTAATGTGCCTGCCAAATACTTAATCTGCCACTACATAAAATGTGAGCGCATAAAACATCCATTTGCATACAGATATCCAGTTAGTTCACAAGAGTTAGCACGCATAGCATTTATTTGCTGGCACGTGCTAGTCCAAGGTATGCATGTTTTTTCACATATATGGAGGATAGAGGGAAATCACCATGGCTCTATTGGAAGCCAAATGCTTCTCACACATTTGTTTTTAATTGATATAAGTGGCAATATCCAGTTCAGATGAAGAATCTGTGTTTTTAGGCTAGTCTGAATCTGCATCATTTTGCTTACAAAGAAACCTACAATTCAGAATACAAGCCTGGCAATTTCAGTTTAGATTTCAGCCCTATTTTTGTCTGCACTTCATGAGAAATCCCATAGGAAACAGAGCCTTCTTATAATATTCATCTTTTTTTNGAGGAAACAAAGCCTTTTTATAATTTTTTTTTTTTTTTTTTTTTTTTTTGCAAAAAGAAATTAGTGTCGACGTAGGAAAACACATTCACATGAAGACCTCAAACTACCAGCTATGAGGCTTAAATGGCTCTCTGGCTTTAAGACTTAATTATAAGTAGACTAAGGTTCTTCTACAAAAATAGTGATTTAGAAGAGAAAGAAAACCTCTTAGAGTTTCCAGTTGGGATGATTATGTTACTATAAACTTGATTCTGCATTCTCTGTTTGCTGTACACTTGCTTTCACTTGGTCTGATTCCTCACTGATATGAAAGCAAAGATCATGCACTCTCTTTTTAATTGGGGGGTGGGGGTGGGTGGGGGGATGGTTGCGCTTTTTTAAAAGATTAATTTGACCTATTGATTAAGTCTCCAGAAATGGAGTGCCCTCACCCCCAACCTGGTAATCATTTTAGCATCTTCTGGAAGTTTAAATGTGTCGTTGGCTCCACTGAAATCAATGGGAGCACTGATAGCTTTATGTGTAAGTTTAAATGCTTTGCTATCAGGATCAGGGAGCTTGGCACTTTGCAGTATCAAGCACAGAAAATGCTAATGTTAAACTTCTTCCAAATGAATGCTGGCATTGACTAGTGGCGTTTATACTAAACTGTATTTCAGTAATAACAACGACATGTGCTATTGCTGCAGAAAGGAAGGTCTCACAATGCAGACCTCAAGGACTGACACAGAGCAATTGTGAGAGCAAATCAATGCGAAGAGAGGGTTCCTTGGAGTAAAGAAGCAGACAACTTTCCATACTTGTTTGTGGGAGTAACAGAAGGATATTTAGCAGCCTATGGAGAATTTGATGAATGCACAGTGCTGTAGCCTGCAATCTCTCATTAAAAATGTAACACGCAGCTTCATTTTGCAGCATGCCACACAATTTTTTTTCCTCAAAATCCTCCTCCTCCAAATGCGCACAGCACTTAATTTGTAGCAGCCATTCCGGAGATATCAAGAGAGGGCTACTCTTCAAAATCACAGGAAAGTAGAAGAGAGGTAGTCACAAAATGCTAAGAAAAGCCTGATGACACACAAACACAAGCATACAATTTCTGGTAATTACTTGCTCAGGGTGTAGATGCAGCCCTAAGCAGTATAGGGGCTGTGCAAATACAGGAAAGCCTCACTTTCTTTCCATTTTTAGGGAATGGCATGGGCTTTTGCCATTATGGTGAAGGCACCATACAAGCTTCTTCACAGACAACAAAAGCCAGGGACCACTAACCACCTTTGATTGCTAACAGCTAGCAGTTCCCTGGTAAAGGCAAACACCCACAGCCAGGGTAAGAGATGGGAGAAAAGGGACTTTCAGATGTATTTCCCTCACCACTCACTCACTACTCAGGCTGGTGAGTAATGCACTTTTTACTCTCATTCCTACAATGACTTTTTACCTACTGTGCAACTTCACTGTCTTCTCCTTACAGTGGAATCAAACTGTCCAGGACAAAGCACGTGTTCAGTTTATATTCCTCCATGTCCATGTGAAATATTGAGCCCAGGGGGGATTAGGACCCAGTATTTCAAACCTATCCCTCCTCAGTGCAACTATGCATTGCAGTGGTAAGACTCACACAATGAGACCTTTAAAATCCTTCTGTATGCATGTCTCTCATCTTGCTGCTCTAATAAGCAGTTCCGTACAGAGTCTCTCTCAATTACAGTTGGTGATACATTAACCCTATGAGTCATACAACCAAATTTTCCAAATCTATTTTAATTTTTTTTTTTTTTTCTTACCAAATAGGCATCAATACATCAGTCAGCAGTGACTATATCAATGGCTTAGGGGAAGGGCGTATGTGACCAGCAATACTACTTTTTTCCCAGAAACAGTGCAGAAACTACACTGATTGCTTTCTCTGTAAATAACACAAATAAGACAAAATGCTAGACACTGGCTGATAAACTAAACCAAATTCTATTGACAAAATAAAAAAAAACAAAACAACTGGGATAACTAAAATTACTAGTTAGATTTTCAATGATGTATTTCCTCTGTAAAAATGTGGAAGGGTAACCACAGACATGTGAGAACCTTCATGGGGTTTATATCTGACACAGCTGTTTGCTTAGTTCAGCAACAGTGCAGCTTTACAAGAAAAACTGCATATAAGCAGTGAGCTCCAAGAGAAACAGTATTAAGGAAAAATGAAGCAGAAAAAGTTTGGGTATTTATATTTGATTAGGCACTCATTTATACAGAAAATTTGCAAGAAATGTCTTAAAGTTGCTAGTCACATTTGGGTTTTCTCTGTACTTCTCATGCAGAAACAGGAAAGGATATTACCAGGGTTTCTTAGGACAAAACTTGATCTACTGATACCTTCTCTGGAATCTCAGTGCCTGGATTTTGGGTCGTGGCTTTAGCATTTTTTTTTTTTTTTTAATATTCTACTGCCAAAATTTTTCTAATTTTTTAGGCAGTGTCTTGGGAAAGCAAAAAATTGCACGAGCAAGTGACTTTTCAGTTGGAAGGAAAGGTTTTTCCCTACAATTCTATGACAAAAGTAAAAGTAAAAGAAATCCCCAATCCGATCAAACACACAAAAGCCTGCACAAATGTTTCAGTTAGACCCACAATATTGTGCTGTGATTAGAGAACCAACTTAAACTGCAGCTATCGTGGTGATTTTTAATGAGAAGTCAGACGAAGGCAGTTTGGAATACTTTAGTATCTTTCGACCTACAAGCAGAGGGCTGTTACCAGAGCTGGAGGTCTTCACAGCAAGTTTTGGTCCATGCAGCCTTAAAAGCTAGGCAGCATCGGGCTAGAGGGCACCAAGCCCAAGCCCCAGGTCCTCATGCCAGATGCCATGGTGCAGCTCTGGCAGGGAGGTCTGCCCACCACCCAGGCCCCTGGAGGCGGCACTGCCCCACGCCCCTCTCCCCAGCCTGATCTGGCAGGCAGGGAAGTGCAGCAACAAAGGTCCACCCTTGCAAGAGTCCGTGTTTAACCACTTCCCTTTGCCCCATGGCCCTCAGGAGACTTGCGGCCCCAGTTTCTCCCCCCGCCGCCCCGACGGACAGATGCACACATGATGCACGCAGGGCAGAGTGGCAAAGCCTGGCCCATGTTAATGAAGGTAGAAGCTCAGTCCCAAAACATCCAGGGTGGTGCTGTGATTAAAGCTACTTGACCCTGCAGGACATAGCTGGTATTTTCATTCCCATCAAGCCGCATATGACCTTATTCCTGGTAAGCCGATAGATTCACACCAAAAGAACTGCATGGTATATGCTAGGACCAATTAGCATTGTCATCATAGGAAAAAACTTTTTGGTCTTTAAACCTTTAAACCTTTAAATTTATGCAAAAATAGCTGAGGGATGGAGAAGCAGGAGGTGGTCTGCATTTGTTGTATGCAGTGACTGACGTGCACCGCTTACTGTCAAGGCTTTTCCTCCTTTTGTGTTTACAGGGACAGCTCAAGACTAAAGCTATCATCCTTCTGCAGCAAAAGCCGGTGGTTCTGCCTGGCCACTGCCAGCTGCCCAAAAACCCATCACTGTGAAGGTGGGGAGGGCACCTGAGGACCCCGCTAAATCTGCCCCTGTGCTACTCAGCTTCTTCAGGAGGAACAACGGGGTTTCCAGGCAACTTGCACAAAGCTGAGTAGTATTTATTGAAAACAAAAACATTTTGTAGAAAAGCGCAGCCTCCGGCGATGAACACACAGGCAGTTCACCCAGGCAGTCACGCACCTTCCTCCTGCTGGATGGACAGCCCTGACAACAGGAGCTCCCCCAGAAGCTTTCTCTCCCACTCACCTTACTTTAGAAACCAAGTGTGCCTCCGGGGACTGAGATTTATCATTTGACTGTTTGTTTGCCGCAGCCACTGGCCCAGGCCAGAGCGCTCATGTTTCCCAACCCCAGGGGATGAATCTTCAAAGACTCCTTTCCTGCAGAGGGCTTGGATTAACTACCAGCCCCACCTCCTGCCTTGTCCTTTGCTCCCCCAGAAAGTTCAGATACACAGCTGTTAGCAAGCCTGTCAAAAACCATAAAAGTAATACATTTAGCCCTGAAACACTCTGTGACTGCAGCATCTGGTCGCAGCTACTACCACACTGGCAATGCCTTTCAGCCTTGATCCATCAGCATGCCTGTGAAAGCCTGGCAAAGGTCCAGCTTGCGCTGCCGTCTTCTGTTTCTGATTTAGAGGAGTTGCTCCACTGCACTGGGGACGCTTGAACTTGTAAGAGCTCTCTGGCAACAGCCAGGTCCTCTCCTTGCTCTGCCTCTTGAAGTCCCAAGATCCTTACATCATGCACCAATTACACCAGATCTTGTTTGTTCCAAACACAAGCATATGGGTTTGTTTTCTTTCACAATGACCTCACAGTTTTATATACACTTTTCAAGTTTTCTTTCCGCTTGTTCCAGCCATCCCATCAGTCCCAGTGAGCTGCTGTTCAGACCACTGGGTTCTCCTTTTCACACCGTTCATTACATAATTTTGACAACTTTTTATCTGCTGACACAAAGGCTGCCAGGTTCTTCTCCGGTATCTCTGATTTTCCTTGAACAGCTATTTCAAAAAAACATCTGTGTGATTTCTGTTAGTTGGTAAACTTGAGCAGGGCGTTAAGTAAGATTTGGAGACACAAGATTCTCTGCCGTGAATTTCTGAATCAGAAATAATTCAGAAAAGCCTTTTCTTTATTCTTTGGCATCCTAAATCAGTTTCCATTGTCCCCAGTGCACAGGGAATATTAAAGATAAAAACCAGATAAAGTAGAAATCATCAGACATCTATTTGTTCACAGTGCTCATCTCTTTCATTACTAGCTCTATCCCTTTGCTAAATCATGTTTCCACCAGGATCAAGCACACAGGGGCAAGCTCTGTAATAGTTCTCACAGTACATCTGCTTGTCCTGGCAGAGCGCATCACAGGGCTGCCTTCCTTCAGCAAAAGATTACGACATTTCACTTCTGTAGCATTCCATTGCATTATGCTGTCTATTTATTTTGTTTATTGCTCCTTTAATTTCTTTATGCAGATGCACATGGTGTGGTGTGGTGGAGTGTGCCTGTAATGTGTTACAAGCTATGCTTTGTACTATGTGCCGAGCACGTCTCAGCCTGCCCAAGGCAAACCTACCCATCTGCAATCCACACAGCTTTTTTGAAGTCCACACTTCTTTTTTGAAGAAAAATCCATCAGATTTGCAACCCAGACCAAACTGTTGGCCTGCACCCTACAGGGGAACCAATACGAGGAAGCTGGTGAGCCAGACTATGAAATAGGGGACTTCTTGTTATGTTTTAAGAGAGTAGGTTTCTGGGGCCACGCTTCTCCTCAGATCAGAGTGACAAGCACAGCCACGGGGAGTAGGAGTTTGAGAGAGAGAAGAAAGGGATACTCCAACCCAACTAACCTTGATTTGATTGCTTCACGTCAGGATTTCCATTAATCTGGAAGATCATGCTTTTGTGCTTTGAAAGCAAAGACTTCTTGGTGGTGAAACTTCCTTGGTATGTTCCAAAGGGATTAAACTAAAAGCCCATTGTGCTCACCATCTAAGCAAAACTCTGAAGCAAACAGGCACTCAGCCAGGGAAGCGGGAAGATTTTGGTCACAGCAAGCAGTGGCCCCAGGAGGGCAAGGACAAGCGAGACTTGGAGCCAGGGCGAGCGGGGACAAAAGTCTGCCCAGCATGACTTGGCTTAGGTGCACGAGGGAGTGGGGTCACGGTGTGCAGGGTGTCCTGGGCCAGGCTGCAACACTGCCCTCAGGGAAAGAAAAAACCCTCAACCAGTAGCCTTTTGGAGTGCATCTGCAAACCACAGGGACGCACTCAATGAAAGATTTTCTTTTCTACTGCATGGATCTGCTCTCACTGTGTCTGCCAAATCACTTGGCCTACTGCATTACCCTGAAAACCAGGTCATCTGCCTAAATGCTTGTCTGTCTCTCCCAGCTACATCATATCAACTAATAAAGTGTAACCTCTGCCCACTTTCCTTGTCCCTCCAAGGAAAGTTATAAATGTGCTTGGTCTATATAAGTTACATTTAATCTGATGGCCTTTAAGATTACGTTTAAGGGCTCAACTGTGCACTAGGTCTTACACAGACTGAAATATTAGTTGGTTTCAAATTATTTGAAATATTTATTTGGTTTCACTGTCTTCAGAAGTTGAACTTCTGTGAGTTCAGTTTTCTGCTTTCCATATGCTTGGTGGTTTTATGCTCTTTTTTTTTTTTTAATACCAGGACCGTTAGGATGACTGGTAGGCTCATGGTGGGCTGATCAGTGATCTCATGTCACAAAATACAAACAGAACTGCTAACAGACAAGGTACATATTTATATCCATGTCGTGAAATAGCTGGCTACAGAAAGTGCTTACAGGTGAGCTAATCAGACCCTGATGAGTGCTAGCAGTAAACTGGTAGAAGGTGACCTGAGAGAATCAGCCTAGCCACACCATCAGTTTCCAAAAGCTGTTGGAGGTTGCTGTCTCGTACCTTGTTTATCGCTGGCTGCTGCTGTGGCAGGCCCTTAGCTGCTGCTGTGTTTACTCAATGGCCACTCTCGAGTAATCTACTCTAAATGAGGAAGCAGCGGCAGTGACTCATCTTCTGTCCCAGCAAGCTTCATCCTGGACCAGGAACATGCAATGGTAGAGATTCAGCATCTGCAACCACAAAACCTGAAGCCAAGGAACACATCTAGTGATGTTGAACATCACAACCACCAGGACCATGGCTAATATTTCCTGGAGCTCTGCAAAACTGCATCCAGCAGTTAGCCACTTCAAAGATCAGCACTGGCGGCTTCAATTTACCAGGGATGCTTCTAGGCTTGCAGTCGGGTACATCATTCTTGCCTGGCAGGCAGCTGGTAGCAACTGAGGATGTGTGTGAGTGTGTACAGACAGACTGAGCCAAAAGCCACAAAACTGGAGAATGGGGTTTTTCAAGTGTTTATCAAAGTAGCCCCAGGTTAGATAACTGTAATCTCTAAAACATCTCACGCACATTTTAGGGTAATGGAAAGTAGTTGTATGTTTAATCCTGAAATCAACATTTGCCATTTGAGCTTTAAGTATAACCTGTTGTACAGTCACATTCATTAGGTATCAAATCCCCTATGTCCAGAGATGCTTGCCAAAGGAATTTTCATTCAAGTGTAATGCAACCAGATTCTTGCCTCTTCCCTTCAAGCAGAAAGTACAGTTCAAATGATACATATCCATGCTCCGTGTTAGAGTACATCCATCAGAAGCTGAGCACAGGGGCTCTAGTCATAACCCTACTCCTGCAAGGGAGCTCCTTTCAGCAAATACAAATGATGACTTCTGGCTGAGTACCCTTTAACAGAAACTGTTTAAACTGGCAAAATTAAACAAGAGGTTAATTTCACAGCCCAGAAAGCCTGTAATTCAACCTATCAAGGCTACTCTGATCTTTGTTCTCTCTTCTTCAATTATTAGTCTCTAGCCCTTCTTACTGAGTGGATAATTTTAAAAGTATGGAATGCCACATATCAAACGGCAGGAATGAAAGCTTGCTTTGTTGGTTTTGGGTTTTGGTTGTTGGGTTGTTTTGGGTTTTTTTTTTCCAAAATTTACATATACTTATTAACCCCAGAATGACTTTCCAGTTTTTACAGGGATTATAGAAAATTGCACATTGGTAAATTTACTGCTGGTCTCAACATTCAGAAGATCCCAAAGTATTTTACAGGATGCTATGGGCCTCTGTGGGGAGAGGCTGATGCCCTATGGCTCCCTCCCCTCTGTCTCAGTAGTTGCAGTCTCTAGTACGACTGGAAGGAGATTCAGTTGTGGAGCTTTGGCTCTGAGCAAGACATTTGGATGACCCAGAATTACGTTTGTGAGGATCACTTGGTATCGAAAGCAAAAGACACCTCCTTGTGCAACCTCCAGTCTAAGGGAGCAGGAAGAAATGGATGCCAATCAATGTTATGAATGTTTAGGCACTTAGGAGATTTAGGAACCAGTATTTTGCTTTCCACAAGGTACCTAATTGCTGACTGTAATCAACAGCTTTGATACATTTTATCTTCCCCAGGCTTTGTGTTTTAATTAAAACAGCCAGTCAAATTCTTCTTCAGGACTGAGTCTGAGTCAGTGAACCACCTTACACATTTGAATTCATCTCAGGGCCATCACATGTCACCCAGAATACGCATAGGGCTCTGCCATCTGTCTGGCCCCATCCACTCTTCACATGTCTGTCACGTCGTGGTGGCCTCTCTGCTTACCCTCGCTAGGCAATGGTCAACAAACGAATTCCTTCAGGCAGCCCCTTCACACACTCCCCAGCTGCCCAGGGACACTTGTCATTGCAGATGCTCAGACTTTATTCTTAACACAGGCCCCAAATATTTCAATTCTTTTCTAGATAACTTTGGAAGTTAAAAGCTACTGAAACTTTTGGCAAATTTAGCGCTTACTGCAACATCTTTCCAGTGGATATCCAGTATTATCCCCAGACGTTTGCTTGCAAGGACATTTAGCATACCCCAGCTGAGCTATAAGACACATTTATCAAGACAGAAATAGCACTTGAGATATAAACTGGTCATTGGAAAAAATCTACCAAGCTGACCCTGCCAACTCATGACACTGTTTCCTTCAGGATATCCTCACTGACTCCCATTTCACTGCCAAGGTAAGTAAAAGCTTGTCAAAATTTTCCAAAGTATTAGAGTTTATGGACCCTTATTAGATTCCCTCCCGCCCCAATGGATTATTAAGGCTATTAGGCCTCATTCTACTTACTTTACATCCTAAATATCCTGGAGCGATCACACAGATGTTAATGAAGTTTAGGTAGATCCATAAAATACCATTTAGATTAACTTACTATTGTGCAGTTGGACTACCAAATCTCAGTGGGCACTCAACACTACCCACAGGGCGCAGTTCCTTTGCAAATGTGCACCCCAAGTTATTGCTCAGAATGTAATTAAAGGACTGCAAAAAGCTCCAGCAGATACAACCCCATATCTTTCCAGCTGGCTGTTAGTACCCAACACTGGTCACAGATGGACACTTGGGGAAGAATTAAATGTAAACCAAGCACATTAAGATACTCCCCCCCATGCCCTCAGCAGTCCCTGCTGCCATTTTTCAGCATGGAGGACTGCCTGAGCTGGTTGTGGTATCAACTGTATCAACAGATAAGCCCAACTGAGCAGCATGTGCCTCGTACTTATTCTAAATACAAATAAACTATGCAGAAAATAAACCCTGCAGAAATAACTTTGCTGTATCTGCCAGGCTTTGTGTGGTCTTTCTAAAAACAGTCCAGTTTTTCTGAGAAAGCCTTTTAGTATCATATTTGCTGTAAAGTATAGTTCAGAAGTTACTTGAGACAAGGCAAATGCTGGAACGCTTTGAAGGTGTTACCGAAGTTCATACAGTGTCAACGAGCACATTCAGCACTGGTCCAAACACATTTTCTGTATGTTTACAGTTTCCCCAGGAACAGCGAATTCTCTGCTGGAAAAGTATTTTCTGCAAACGTGCAGCCTTTGGGGGGAAATCAGAGCCAGGAGCTCGCGCCGGGCGCATGCGAGCGCTCCTATACGCTCCTCCCCACATTCGGCAGCGCCGGTGGGAGTCCCGGCGTGCCTGGCTGGTCGCTGGAAATGACTCACCACTTTGTTTCTGGTGTCAAGAAACAGATTTTCAAATCTCAGATTGCCCCAGCAGCTGATCCCACCAGTTTTGCCTGTTAACCCTGGGGAGTCAGAAACTTGTGCTGCCTGCAGAGAAAGCTTGCTGTTTACTGGAAAAATATTTGCAGTTGTACTCGCCCAAGAAGTATCAATGGACATTTTTGGGATAACAGAGGCAATTAACTCCTTATTAAATGTTAACAAGTGATTAGACCAGCTCCCACAAGCTTTATTTTGGGTTCAAATTTCACACATATGCCGCCCATCTCTTAAAAGTGAAAGTGTAGGATAGTCTTTTCTAGCTTCTGCTTCAAGATATAAACTCAAATAGCATTGACAGCTGCTCTGCAACTCACATACAAGAGACCTTAGCCATGAAATGTGTTATCAGTGCAACTTTCTGACATGGTTCCCAGCCTCTCCTTTTACTGTGGAGCAGGAGAAAGAACCATTTCCACAGCTCAGAGAGGGCGAAACTCCCAGAACTGCTGCTCCTCCTCCACACCTCAAAAGCTGAGAGTAAACTAGGCCACAAGAGTAGCTGCTTGCCAAGTTTTATCTTGGAAAACAAGGGAAATATTTATGACCGTGGGGAACTTGGGGAAAAAAAAAAGACAACTTTTCAATGCATGATACTGAAATAACCTGAAGTGCTGAGCCAGTATTCCCATAACTGCAGTGCTCTGAGGGAGGAAAACACTAGGTCTCACATACCACCCTTCAAAAGTCTGGTCTCTAACACTACCAAGAAGCTGATCAAAGCTGACCTAGTATACGACAACCATCTAATGCCAAAAATCTTCACATTCAGAATTTAGGAAAATGTAGTTTCACAAGATCACTGCAAAGCAGAATTTTGCTATAGAGTTTTTATTTTTTCATTTTAAAAAGAAAAAAATGCTAACGAAGGGGAAGGTCAATAAAATAAATCATGCAAATAGGTAACTAAATTTTCTGTAAATTTTTAAGAAGCAAAAAAGCATATGATGCTTTAGAGAGCAAGGGATACAGCTTGAAACACAAAGTAATCAACCAAGCAGGGATATTCATATACATGGTTATTTCCTTCCTTTTAAAAGTGCCGTATTTTATTTTCTTTTCCACACAATTTTTTTTTTCCCATGCTGGCTTTTTAAAAATATGCTTTAAAAAAGAAATCAATGACTGCAATATCTTCTACCTTCTGCAAATAAAGGAATCGTTTCTTTGTTACACTTCCGACTCTTGAGGCAAAGTATAGGAGTATTAACAGTCAGGAAACTGGCCTCAAGAAATGCCCACGTTGTCCTTCCAACCCTCTGGGGAGGAAAATGGTTCTGCTTCCCAGCTGTTCTCAGACCCATGAACCAAGCTATTTCAGGAGAATATAGACTGATTCCAGCAGAGGAAGCATACAACGAATTTTAAACCTGCTTTCCTCCTCTACATGTCTGTGCCGCATGAAGCCCCGTCAGGAGAAAATTAAACCCACAGAGCCTTACTGAAAACAGATCTGACTGGGTAGCTCAACCTCTGCTCAGCTATTTTGTGAGAGAATAAACCTGTAGTTACTTCTTTGTATCTCCCTCCATAAGTAATTTAATAGTATATGAGGGCTTAAATTCTGCATCAGATATAAAAGAGGAAAGGAAATTATATCAACTGAAAGGTTTGTTTAATCATGGCCTGAGGGATTGCCACTGGACCACTGGATAGAAACTGTAAGCACAAGCTAAATTATTTCTTGTATCAAGCAAAAGCTGTGACTGCCTGCTAGATGATGAGAGACAACTATATGGCAAAGGGGCCTGCAGATAAGGAGGTCAGTGACAGGCGGAAGGCTGGCAGCTACCGAAACCCGCTGCACCTTTGCGTAGATCTCTTGTCATTCAACGTTTGTTCTTCGGCATGGAGGAAATGTGTCACAACCACCAGTCATCAACCGCATTTGGACAGGAAAGGGGTCCCCTGGTGCAGGATCTGAGGCAGACGTGCACATTCCCTACTGACTAATTTTCATGGTTAAAGGTGATGAAGACACTCCCCCTCAGGCACTCACCTATGGAACACAGTGCACAGGCTTGCTATTGCTGGTGTGACCAGCACACTGCATAAATGCAGTGCCTACTGTCAGGCTCATTACTCATTTGCTGAACCTCCAGGGCATCCAAAATCCCTAACATCAAAATTTCCTTCTGGGCACATTTTCCCGCTGAAATGTATATCCTTTCTTTTCAGGGAAAGAGTACATATACATTTGATGGGACAATGAAATAGTTTACTGAAGTCTTTCCTATTGAAAAGCAACTGTGGGCCACTTCTTAAAGGTGTTTACCCTTCTTGTGGGAGTTCCTGGTTATATCAAAACAACAGTGAAATAAACCAAACTGGGCACACTTTGACGGTGTCTGGTTAACATTATCATTTATTTCTTCTGCAGAAGCAATCAAGAAGGAGATTCTCATTGTAGCACCATGGCTTGAATTTTCAAATAAAATCTCATCTCATCTTTTTGAATGTCCTTCCACAACAGCTCAGAGTTAGGTGCTAGAACTCAGCTTCAGGGTGGCCTTATAATAACCATTAACTGAAAAGTAGAAGTATACTTTCTGCCCCAGGAGAGCTGCAACTTTGGTTTTAGTTTGTATATGGTCATGTTGTGTATTAGTACAAGTGTAGCCATAGAATTACAACATATGGAAACCCGGGCAACAGATCATGCAAACAGACATCATCCTAATAATGAAGTATGTAAACAAACAGAAAGCAAATTTCACTGCAACAAAACTGTACTCATCAGACAGACCTGTTCTAGTATATTTCTGTGCCAGCTATGGAGAAACATGGTAGCATAGCTGAATGTAAAAATGAGGTTCAATAAAATTCAGAGCCTGGTCAAGATAGTCAAATATTAATTATTATATTCAAAACTAGCAGCTATTTGTTAACCTCAGAAAATTCTCAGATAATGAGAACAATCTTTGATACAGAGAGATATAAATTAGATGGATGGACTACTTGATGGATAAGGAATTGGCTGGATGGCCACATCCAAAGAGTTACAGTCAATGCCTCAATGTCCAAATGGAAACCGGTAATGAGTGGTGTCCCTTAAGGGACCATACTGGGACCAACACTGTTTAATATCATCATCAATGACATAGACAGCAGGATTGAGTGCACCCTAAGGAAGTCTGCAGGTGACACCAAGCTCAGTGGTGCCATTGATTCACTTGAGGGAAGGGATGCCATCCAGAGGGACCTTGACAGGCTTGAGGAGTGCGCCCATGTGAACCTCATGAACTTCAAAAAGGCCAAGTGCCAGGTCCTGCACCTGGGTCAGGACAATCCCCAATATCAGTACAGACTGCAGGATGAATGGATTGAGAGCAGCCCTGTGGTGAAGGACTTGGGTATAGTGGTGGATGAAAAATTAGACGTGAGACCAGAATGTGTTCTTGCAGCCCAGAAAGCCAATTGCATCCTGGGCTGCATCAAAGGAAGTGTGGCTAGCAGGTTGAGGGAGGTGATTCTCCCCTCCTACCCTGCTTTCATCAAGACCCACCTGGAGTACTGTATCCAGCTCTTGGGGTCCCCAGCACAAGACAGACATGAACCTGCTAGAGCAGGTCCAGAGGAGGGCCATGAAAATGGTAAGAGAGGGCTGGAGCACCTTTCCTATAAGGACAGACTGACAGAGTTGGGGTTGTTCAGCCTGGAGAAGAGAAGGTCCCAAGAAGACTTTATTGCAGCTTTCCAATATATAAAGGGGACTCACAAGAAAGATGGAGAGAGATTTTTTAACCAGGGCTTCCAGTGACAGGACAAGGGGCAACAGTTTTAAACTGAAAGAGGGTAGATTTATGTTGGACATAAGGAAGAAACTTTTTATGATGAGGGTGGTAAGACACTGGAACAGGTTGCCCAGAGAAGTTGTGCATGCTCCATCCCTGGAAGTGTTCAAGGCCAGATTGGATGTGGCTTTGAGCAACCTATTGAGTGAAAGATGTCCCCCATTGCAGGGGTTTGAACTAGATGATCTTTGAAGGTGCCTTTCAACCCAAACCATTCTATGATTCTATGATATTAAATACGAATGCAGTTGTGAAATACGTTGGTGGGATAGGAGAATAAAGCAATCAGTATGGAGTACTTCATTACAGTTGCTATTTCAAAATCAATTAAGTTATGTGAGTTGAAAACTAAAAATACGTCATCACTGAAGGTAATAGCAAATTATTTGGAGTAATAACTACATAATCAGTTTGATTTGAATCTGACCAAGGAATAAGTTAATGTACTCACCTCCAGAATAACAGTTTGGAGCTGAACAACCCACCTCATGCTCATTTCCAATGCTCACTGAAGTTGTCACAGAGCAGGTCGATCCTCTCTCACAGCTTATTGCTCTTTGGTTATGGGTGCTTGCAGACACGTTGCTGGCACAAGACTGTTATTATCAGCTACAGATGATGTGCAGCAGAAGCAGTTGGGACAGAGAGCTTGGTATTTCATAGTTTTTATAATTCTTTTAGCTTTCTGGGAAAATATGAAGGTTTGTTGTTTGGCAATTCACTTCCATAACATGTTGGAAGAGCTAAAGAGGTTGAAAAGCAGAGCTGTGACTCCAGGTTAAGTATAAAAATTCATGGTGCATATCTATTCCTATTTGATCTGGCCTCCTTCAGCATCCCTCTCTCAGCACATTTACTGTGGTCTAACTATCTAATGCCTTCATGACTTGAGACAATCTCTATCATCCTAGACTCTCATCCATGCCCTTGCAGGGCTGTATTTCTTGTAGGCTTCAGGTAGCTCAGCGAATAACAGTCACCATAGGAGCCCTAGTGGAAACCCTGCAGCAGATTTCCCATGCACACCATGCAACCTCCTCAGCAACATGTCAGCAGAGTCACCAGTAAAATGTACAGACCCACTGTGCAGGTACAGCCTGCAAATACCTGTATCCAAAAGATCTTATGAGCTGCCTTCTTCCATCAGGCTAGAGCAATGTATTATTATAAGGACCCTTCAGACTGCCACCCTTCCCTTGCAGGGAGTTTTCTGTAGTACAATACATGTCATACACATATTGTACAAACTAGGATGGTACAATCACAAAATTAGAAAAGGCCTCAAGAGGGAGGTTCAGCTAGTGCACATATCCAGCAGGCAACAATTCCATTTTCCAGCAAGTTTCAAAGATTAAGGGTTTTCTTTTCTCTTTCCACAGAATCATTTGAATATTTTCAAACCATGGACTTACATTGAAACTTCTACTGCTGTGGGCTTCAGCCAAAGCTCTTCCTTTCTTTCTCACTTTCTCTTTCTCTCTTGAGTAGCAGAGATATCTAAGCTGACAAGTGGGTGCCACATGTAATCTTCCAATGAGCGGCTACGTTATTTCTCTTAAGAATAGTGAACCAAGTTGCAGGTTGACTAAAGGCATAGCAGTTGAAATTCCCTTCTAGATGCATAACTAACAGAAAACACAAAATGGTCTATCAAAAAGAAACAGCACAAAAGCTAAGCAACTCTGGAAAGACTAACTAACAGAAAAAGATCTAGCTGACCCAGCACAGGAAAAGATTATTGGAGTCATCTGCTAGTAAGGGGTGATTGATCATGTAACTATTTTTGGTTTCAACACCCACCAGCTGTGAAGTCTACTCCAAATTCGTGAGTGCTTTTTCATATAAAAACAAGCACTGATTACAGCTCTTTGCTTTTTACTTACATGTGGTGGTCCAAACTACACATACCACTCATCTTATTTCCATATATGACAACTTCACTGGACAAAGTTCTCTCTTCTGTTTCAAACAAACTACAGTTACTGCCCTAATAATTCTCCAGTTTGACACTTAGTTTAAATTAAGTACTGGAAGTGGCTATATTTAGAGAACAATCTTGCATTGGTATAAATCATGTCATGTTTCCACTTAAGCACACAAGAATATTCTTACCCAGGAAAGAAATCCCTCTGCAAAAGAAGATGCGACAGGACAGGACAGGACAGGACAGGATAGGATAGGATAGAATCATTAAGGTTGGAAAAGACCTCTGAGATCATCTAGTCCAACCATCAACCCCAACCCAACATGCCTACTAAACCATGTCCTGAAGTGCCACATCCACACATTTTCTGAATACCTCCAGGGATGGGGACTCCACCACCTCCCTGGGCAGCCTGTTCCAATGCCTCACCACTCTTTCAGTAAAGATATTTTTCCTAATAGCCAATCTAAACCTCCCCTGGCACAACTTGAGGCCATTACCNGATTAAACTCTGTTCACCACAACTCTCTGGGCTCGGCCATCCAGCCAGTTTTTTACCCAGTGAAGAGTACACCTGCCTAAAACATGAGCCGCTAGCTTCTCCAGGAGAATACTGTGGGAGACAGTGTAAAAGGCTTTACTAAAGTCCAGGTGGATAACATACACAGCCTCTCCCTCGTCCACTAGGTGGGTCACCTGGTCATAGAAGGAGATCAGGTTGGTCAAGCAGGACCTGCTTTTCATGAACCCATGCTGACTGGGCCTGATCCCCTGGTTGATCTGCACATGCCTGTTGAGCTCACTCAAGATGAACTGTTCCATAATCTTCCCCTGTACCAGCAAATTAAAATGCAAAGAAATGACTATACCTATATAGTAACTAGTAAAGATTCATGTGGGACTAGTAAAGATTCATGGATTTGAACTCCTCCTGCTTGTTGCTAAACTTCAACTAATATTATACAAAGCAACAAGTTGGATTAGCATTGCCTAGCTATAGGTATGCATATTTAAAACGTTACAAGTCACCATACTTGAAATGCTATAAGCAACAGCTTAATATCAAGCATTCATATAGCTACACATAAGTTTTCAAGGATATATATGAAGATGGTAATAACTGTTTTGCTGACAGTAAGTAATGTGAACCTGAATATGCAACTGCAGATGCAGATGCAGATGCAGATGCTAAGCAAACCAGTATACTGACACAGACTTGAAAACAGACTTTGTTACGCATAGTGACAGATTTTATCATTGTTTGTGGCCTGGAAATTATCATGTCTCCAAGGCATATCTCTAAGGGAAAGAAAATGAAGTAAATCCCTTTTTTAAAACATATTTATTGTTGCTATATTGGATACCATTTAAAAATCCAGGTACCAGGATGCTTGTATTTGCAATTTTCATTTTTCCATGCATATGTACTCTAGCATTCAATGCAGCCTTTACTTCCTCTTATGAGAACTTAGGAATTTAAGCAACCACAAATTAGTTTACACTTAGGAAAACCATAACCATTGATCTTCTGATTACTGGGAAGGCTCCAAATTTCTTCACAGCTATGGGAGTATACTGCTGCTTAAGCTATGGCTCAGATCCTGAGCAGTACTAAAAGCTCCTCATTTTCTTGCTGCCTGTATTGAGTAAATTTTCTACTGAACTTTTAAGGATGGCAGCAAACTGTAGGGAACTATAATGGTATAATGGAAAATTACTCACTGTAGGTATAAAAACAATATCATTATCCCAGCTCTGCTACAGATTCTCGCTGTTGTTCTACCATAAACAAAAAGGACAAAATTGGCTGTCACCTGACATTTGGGTACTTGGATGTTATTTTCCTGGGATGAAAAAGGTCTCAGTAAGATTGTGAAACATGGCATCACACATGGAAATGTGTCTCCAAGTCTCTGGTCTTCTGGTTCCAACCCCTGCTCAGAGCTTGTAAATTTTTGTGACTGCTTGTCCCAAGCGTGCACGTGTTTAAGGCAGGGAATACACTTCTCTGTAGACTAGGCACCTGGCACATGAGGGAAGGAGAGAAGGGATTTGCTAAGCGCAGACAGCATTAATAAATACTGATAATGAACTGCAGGTCAGCTTGGGGATACATGGCCTGAGAGAATTAAGGCCTCTGTTTCCCAAACACAGGCAAGGCAGGCAGTGCAGACATCTACGTCTGTTTCATCACTTGCCTGAACCTATTCTGATGAGCTGAGAGCAACTCAGGGTCCATATCCATTCATTCGTCTGCCTCCCTGCTGACTCCACTAGACAATGATGCCAGTTACTGTCAGCTGTGTCATATGGCCTTAAATGAACTCAACTCACTTTGGCTAAACAGCTGCAAGACGGTACTTTCAGTCAAGGAGACTGACATTTGCAGAAATTATCTGCCAAGAGTGATTAGATGGAGCAGAACTATTTTGTGAAAGCTTCCTCAGGATAACAACCATGTGTAAAACAGCACACCCCAAAGACAAGAAGTCTTCTAATGCAAATTACTAACAAAGTAGGAAATGATGAAGAACAGACCCTTTTGCAAAATGCATCAGAGTGCGCTATGCCTTAGCTCATCTGTTTCCTGTGAATTCTTGCAGCCATAAGCATTAGAAAACCTTAGCTACATGATAATCAAGCCTCCAAAATACCAGTAAGGAACAAGTTCTCCATATCCTGTTAACAACAGAGAGAGATCCTTCATCTAACAGGGGACCTATAACAAACTCTCATTTCTTTTCTTGAATGAGGATGCAGAGATTTCATATATACGTACACGTAAATCAACTCAGACATGTACACATACATGTGACTATTCTGTTTAACTCTTACCTTAAAAAATACTAGAAATACATTCTTCATTGTGGGTGGAGCTCTCTCTGAAAGACCACTGTAGTAGGGCTTTTCTTAGCTTCCAGCCAAAAAACATGAAGATACCACAGAATCACAGAATGGTTGAGGTCGGAAGGGACCTCTGGATATCATCTGGTTCAACCCACCTGCTCAAGCAAAGCCACCTAGACCCAGTTGCCCAGAACCATGTCCAGATGGCTTTTGAATGTCTCCAAGGATGGAGACTCCACCACCTCCCAGCCACCTTCACAGCGGAAAAGTGTTTCCTGATGTTCAGAGGGAATCTCCTGTGTGTCAGTTTGTGCCCATTGCCTCTGGTCTTGTCACTGGGCACCACTGGAAAGAACCTGGCTCCATCCTCTTTGCACCCTTCCTTCAGGTATTTGTATGTATTTATTTAAGACCCCCTCGAGTCTTCTTTTCTCCAGCCTGAATAGTCCCAGCTTTTGCAGCCTTTCTTCATAAGAGAGATGCTCCAGTCTCATCATCTTCATGTCCCTGGGCTCCCTCCAGTATGTCCATATTTCTCTTGTACTGGGGAGGCCATAACTGGACACAGAACTCCAGATAGGGTTTCACCAGTGCTGAACAGAGGGGAAGAATCACCTCTCTTGACCTGCTGGCAACACGCCTCCTGCTGCAGCCCAGAACAACATTAGCTGCCTTTGCTGCAAGGGCACATTGCTGGCTCGTGTTCAACTTGGTATCCACCAGCACCCCCAGGTCCTTTTCTGCCAAGCTGCTTTCTAACTAGGCAACCCCCAGCATATGTTCTGGCATAGAGTTGTTCCTCCCCAGGTGCAGGACTTCGCACTTCTCCTTGTTGAACTTCATGAGGTTCCTGTCAGCCCATTTCACCAGCCTGTTGAGGTACCTCTGGAGGCCAACATGACCCTCCCATGCATCAGTCACTCCTCTCAGTTTTGTATCATCATCAGACTTGCTGAGGGTACACTCTACCCCATCATCCAGATCATTAATGAGGATGTTGAACAAGACCAGACCCAGTATTGACCCCTAGTGTGCACTACTAGTGACTGGCCTCCAACTAGACTTTCTTCCAGTGATCGCCACCCTCTGGGCTGGGCCCAGCCATTCAGCCAGTTTTCAGTCCTCACCTCACCTCTGCTCATCCACCCCATACTTCGTCAGCTTTTCTATGAGGATCTTACAGGTATAGAAAGTCAAACAAACAAACAAAAAAAACCAAACAGAACTTCCAGGTATGTGAAATGTAAATATGTGCTAAAAGTAGTGAAAAAGTTTCAAATTAAGACCGGAAGCCCTCTTTCCTTGGTCTTCAGCTTCTCCTTGCTTATAATGCTACAGCCTCAGCAGCTAAGTTTCCAGTTAGTTCAACTGAACCTTTGTTCAACTGAATCTTTGTTCAACCATGAGTGCTAGACAAGGCAACAGTCTTACAGTAATGCTTAATTGTTATGATGTAACACCCAAAAAAAAGAAAACCTGAAAGATGGAGAATTACTTCCTTTGATAACTTTGCATCTCATTATGGTTTTGTATACAACAGCTGTAATCTGCCCTTCCATGTCTGTAGCTCTTCCCACGTTTTTAATATGAAATACAGTTTGTGGCTCAGCAAATTTGAAGAAACTCATCAAGTCACAACAGAGCCTCTTGAACTATTTTAATAGTTCGCTAACTGAAAACTGTGAAGACTTTGTTTCCTAAAAGATTTTGGCTGATATGTCAAATGGAAATCTAATTACCATGATTCATGGATATTTTCATAGGAGGACTTGCAAGGTTTTCAGAACAGAGCAAAGTGTTAGTACCATGTAGCTCATACTTTATCAGAGAATACATCTATTTAAAACAATGTTCAAAGCACACCAACAGAATTAGTCAGACTACTAGAGTTGTCTAATACACTGATCTTGAGCCACGTTTGCCAAAAGAAAATATGTTGGAGGAACAGCCATATAGTGTAGAAGAAACACTCTGTTAATCAAAGAGCAAAATGGCGGGCACTAATTGTTACATAAAATTGTAGAAATCTTTGGCTCGATTATCATATAAGTATAATATGTAATATTCCATATGAAATATATGTACATTTATATTATGTATATGTATGGAATATATGTCATAATCAGCCTTGAATCTTCAGCTGCCTAGAAATACAAGGGAGGATGGGGCAAAAGATGCTTACTCTTTTAAATAGGAGTAATAATATATGTTCAAATGATATAAAGGCTTCTATGCGATCAAAGCATTGTATTAACTTACATGGATGACTATACTGGCCTTTTATCTGGCCTTCTGTAGCATTACTGCTACAAAGTAATATTAAGACAGTAAAACCTGAAAGATTAAAAAAAAAAAATCTCTTTTTTTTTAAGTGAATTTTCTTCAGATGTACGCGATGAAGTGTTGTCCACATTTCGCANCTTCTGTAGCATTACTGCTACAAAGTAATATTAAGACAGTAAAACCTGAAAGATTAAAAAAAAAAAATCTCTTTTTTTTTTAAGTGTATTTTCTTCAGATGTACCAGTGGAAGGTTTGTCCACATTTCGTAAGTTTAATAGGTCAACTAATTATAGTGTTGCCTGCACGGCTCTTGCACACAGTGGCTGGGGATGAAAAAATCTCAGAAGTTAATATAACGGGAGAATTATAAAAAAAGTGGGAACACAAGGCAACTTAGTTGTAGCTGGTTTTGGCTTATTTTTTCGATAAGCTTTCAAAGATTTCTGCTTGACAGCATCCTATATAAGACAACTATTAGGACATTTTCATGCTGATTTTATTACAACACTAACAGTCTGCACCACATGCAAGATGAACAAGTCTTTTCTACTAGTAGAAATGCTTCTGAAATGTCTGTGGTCACCCATCAGCACAAGTACAAGCTTATTTTTCCTCACTACAGATCCTGACCTACATTGGATCTTGACCAAAATTTATCCTGAAAATTGACAGTGCTGTAAATGCCTTCCCTTCCCTCCAAAAAAGTGAAGTGGCAAATGATTGGCTCTCTTCATTTTCAAGATGATTACATATGTCATGTAATAAGCGCAATGACCGCAAAGTACAGCTCATCAGCAGTTTTACCAATACAAAAACTCACCCCACACATGCACCCTGAAATTCTTAAAAAGAAACTTCAGTTTGATTCATTGAAGTCTCTCATTTTTTCAGAAAACTGAAAATACTTCTAGAGTTTTTCAGCAAATGATTTTGCATGTTTTTACTTGTATTTTAGCAAACTTCAACAATATTTGCAAGGTCATTATCCCTCCTATTTATAACAGAAGCTGAAAACATACTATTTAACTTCCTATCAATAGAGAAGATAACAGTACAAAGCTACACTGATTTCCTAATCCTGGGCCTTATCCATCTCCATCAGAGCCAGCCACGGCAGCTGTGATTTCAGGCAGGAAGCCATACCTCACCCTCCAGCATTCAACAGAGACGTGGCCAGATCCCTGCAGCCTTTCAAGCAAACTCTGGGTATAGTCACCTTGCACACATGTGCAAGCTGCAGTGGTGTGACTGTAGTCTCTCTGGGTAGGCTGTGCAACCAACACGCGCAGTTGTGTTATAAATTAAAGCTAGCCCAGGTTATGTCCAAATGAGCTGAAGGCTTATATTGAGTGGCTGCTACACGGATGCACTGCTAGTTTTTCATGTAAAAACGCAGCATTTTGAAACGTGAAGCTGCAATATAATTTTTAGTAAGCGCGGCTTACAGTGCTGTATCAGTGGTAGAGAATCATGTAAGTTGCTCCACCCTACTAAGGAGTAACAAACCTTGTTACCTGGAGGGAATCAGTTTTTCTCTGGAGTTACAGGCAAGTTACTTGTTTGACTGAGGTGATTTGGCCTCCATCGCCACTCCCAAACACTCTTTTGCCATCCTACATTTTTTTGTTTTTTTTTTTTTTTCTTTTCAAATTCAAGTGGTAAATTATCTATTTCCAGTTACTTTCATGCAAAACAAAGTCTAACCTATTGCTGGGAGTTCCAGGTGTATTCAGTAAACACAAAATTTATAACAGCCGCCCTCCCTCTCTTGTGGCAAGCCTCCACAGCTCAGTGTAAAATGCACTAAAATAGCCTGTTGACTCTCTAAGCACTGAATCACTAACAGCTGTATGTGAAAATACACTTCTGAGAACATTACTATCCTGTGGAGGAGAGGAATGCTTTGAAACTCATCTCTTAGGCAGTGACTCACCGATAACAATTTAGGATTCATTTGTTCCCCTGCTGCAAATGGAAAGCCAAGGCTTGTCAAAAGTGTCACGCACAGGCAGCTGCTGCTGAAGCCCTCCATGAACATAAAGCGCTCTTGCCCATCTTTTTTTGCACAAGATCTGCCGCTGAAGATGAGCAAAAACTATGCTAATAACTACAATTTGGCATAGTTCAATAAAAATGCTATTGCCTAGAAGCCTAGAACACAAGTTACACCTGGGCAAGCAAAATGTCAGATTTCCTACTGGCATCAGTAAGACAAGGGAGAGGCTGGAGCAAGGCTGAATGCTGCTCACACATGGTACTATTAAGCTGCTGGTGGCAGACTGAACAAGGAAATAGCAAGAAGAAATGAGTTGCTAACACAAGAATAGTGGCTGAGTAGTCAAAGTGGAATGTACAGGAGAAATGGTACCAGAGGTGAAGGAGAAAGAAGAACACAAGTGTCTAAGTGTAACAGAAGTATGTGAGAGTCAGTCTTTTTTTTCCCCCCTTGGGAGTGCCTAGGAAGGACAGTTGTCACTCCAAATGCAATTATTTTGGCCAGGAAGACAAACATTTTAATTATCAGGTCAAGGCAAAACAGACTGTGTGCCAGTTCTAATGGCTTCTCCCCTCTATCAAACGGCATTTGGTGCAGAGATGCCCAGGCTACAGCTTTGGGAGACCCAAACCAATAAGCTCCCATTGCAGGGTGGATTTATCAGCTGGAAACCTTGCCAGCAAGTGAGCATTTTGGTATGCCAGCCTGATTCTGCTGCAGCTAGGTACAAGCTGGTGCAAGTCTCCCTGAATTACCCTCTACTTTGCTCCCATTTAGAGAGTTATCACGAACATGTGAGACCACTCGTCTCATCTTAGAGTTGTACAAAGCCAGCAGTGTTACACCATTTCCAAATTGCTTACTTTCATATGTACAGGAAAGTGCTGCAGATAGATGGAAAGAAAACTGAGACTACAGACGTGCCAATCTACCTGCCAGTAGGTTTTGTAACTGAGCACGACGCAGCACAAATCAGATATGAACTGCACTTGCTGTGCAACAAAATCTAGGATGACTGGTGATTACCTGTGTCATTACTCTGCATATTACAACCAAATGATGTGGCATTCAAGATGAGAGAGCTTCACTCAAAAGAGGTCAGTTTCAAGTCATATGGCACAGCTATAAATACAAGCTATTTAAATGGTATGCAGGCGGTGTTTAGATTTGAGATTCCTTAGGCTGCTGCTCTCATGCTTGACTTATCTGATGTCCTGGGATGGCTGTCCCCTCTCTTGAAATTATTTGCCATCTTAAAGCCATTTTAAAGTGTAGCTAGGTGGCAAATATGTCCCAAAAGCCAAACTTCAGTTTCCTGACACTGTTGTTAGTGATGTTGCTTGCTTACCTGCTTACCATAAACTGTTACCTGATGGATGCCCATTTTGAGTGTATCACAGAAACAGAGTCTTAGACTAATGCAGCAAGAAGTAGGCATGTTTTAAGAAGAAGAAAATCAGGCTACTTTGATATATATCGTAATTTATTACATCACTCTTCTGAATGAAATATATTTCTTTCTAAGGATGAGTCTCCTTTGGAATACAGCAGAAAGAAAAAAACATTATTAAAAAACCCTGAAATGCATGCTATTAAAATACATCCTCAGAGACATGAGATTTGAAATAATACACACTTCCAGAATTTTAGAAGGAAAGCAACACACACAAAAATATGCATTTAAAGCTGCCAATGATCATATGAGAGCCAGATGCATACAGCTGTATCAACTACCAGTTACAGCTTTAGCAGTTCAGTGCCACATAGCTCATTATAGAAGATTGACATGGGAAGTTGCTTGACAACACTCCACAGAAGAGCAAAAGTGATAAGGAGACAACTGTACAAAACCCGCTGACACTGCTATTAAAATAATTCCAAGTCCAGTGCAATTAGCAGTGCATGGGCACATTTAACAATGGTCACTTGCTTTTTGGAGCACATTGCTAATATAAACAACCTCTCTTCCCTATAGGTTGCAGTGGTAATAGGCAAACTTCTTATCTAATGCTTAAATACAAGCAAGCAGATGCGGCACAGCAAACTCCATTAGTGCAGATTTGAGCTGACAGCCCAAATGCACAATATTTGTAGCTCTACTGAACTGGTCTCTGTTAAAATGAAGGGAGACTGAGAACAAAACATACCCGTAGACACAGGTGCACAAAAGGCTGTACAGATATTCTTGGCAAAAATGTAAACATCGTCCAGAGTCACAGAAAAGATGTGCCATAGTAATTGTGTCTAATGGAACTTATCTATAATAATGCTACGAGCAGGATGTTCTTACAGTCAGGCTATGTACGGCTAGCTCTGTGCTGGACAGGGCTGGGAGGAAAGCAAAAAATGCCAAAATCCAACCCCGCAGAATGGCTGCAGCTGCTGTAAGGCTGTGCTTCCTACTACTTTTTCAAGTGGATCTGCATGGCTTTATTTATTACTCTACTCAGGATTACTGCCTATTACATACAGCATCTTGCTTTGGTTTAAAGTTTGTTTTACATTTACAAGGCACATGTGTCTTCTGAAATAAATGCGTAATTTAGTTAAAGTCTCAAGATTACTTGATGAAATCCTATCCTATCATACAAAGTTTGACAGTTTATATTGGAATTAACCAGGTCTTTCCCTCACAACACGTATACTGCTGACACAGAAGTAAATACCTGTGGAAACAAGCCACTCTGCACCGCAAGGCATCATGACCCAACAAAACTGGGCATGAACTCAGGCTAAATATGCCTGTGGGTGCTAGTGGTAAGCAACATAGTATTCAGGCTCCTCAACTATCTCTAAATACCGCAGTAGTGATGAATATAGATCTGCTTTCTGAATTTCTCATGTTAGTTGGGTCCAAGGAGTTTGGTCTTCGTCTTACATTCTGTACCTGGATTTTTTAAAATAAATTAGCTGTTCAGAGGCATCATGAATGCAAGAATATTTATGGGAGCATGCCTACACCTCTGAAGTTAAAATGGACCATTGACACTTTGGTTTATGCGTACTAGCAAACCACTTAAAGCTTCAAGATCTTAACGCTGGTCCTTTAATGTTGCTCACCAGATTTCAGAACCAGGATTACATGGTGATGCCCTTTTCCTAAGCAACAACATTACTGTGTTTCTTGTGTAGCTGGTATCCTACCAACACCCACTTCATGAAGCACATGACGTTTGGATGGGATTTCCCAGCTTACACTGAAAACAAAACTGGCACGTTAGGAAACACGCTGCCTCAAGCTCTATTTACTCAGCCTGGGCCATGACCTCAGCTGAGTGTGCTTCTCAGCCATAGGTAAGCTTGCAAGAAACTCATATCCTCAGCTGTTTCTGTATTTTACATTTTTCTTTGCACAGTGATTGTCTGCTAAAAATCATTACAATTCTAAAATGCAAACACCGAGTTAGCAGATGACTGACTCAAAAAGCTGAGAGTTAAAAAGAGCACCTTCATGTTTATGCCTGAAGGTCCTATTCCTGAATTCAGAGCCATGTGAAAGAGCTTGAGGCTTACAGAGGGTTTCATTGAAACAGAAGTTTATGGAACACCAGTCCACTGGACAGATATTCGGGTAAAACACCTGATTTGTTTCTTGTGTAGCTGGTATCCTACCAACACGCACTTTGTTAGGGCCTGATTTGCCAGTCTTGAGTATAGCTGTAAAGAGTAAAACAGCTACCTGTTTTAGCACTGACTATTTTGTTTTGATTTTCCTTTTGCACTGGACTAAAATGGCCCCTAAAATGCCAGTCGATTATAGGTATCAAAATTTCAGCTAAAAAAAAAAAAAAAGCTAAAAAATCAAAATACTTTCAATTATAAAAATTCTCACATTAATCACACAAAAAAATCTCTTATCCCAGAACTACCAGAACACTCAAGAGAAGCCAGAGGCATTTAAAAAAAGCAGTTGAACCTTAGAAACCTACTGGTTTAAGTGGGAATGCACAGCTGTAAGCAAAAGCAAAATTTAGCCTCACACTTCCTTTCTGTGCCTGGCCCTTCAGAAGATATTGGCTTCCTTGGCAACCGGGCAAAAAACTTTCAAGTATGGAGTGGAAATTTCTGGGCAGGATTTCAGTTATATTTACATCAGCTTGACAGTTTGGCACAACACCATACCATTGAGACATTTATAAGATGAAAGAAATTGCACTGCAAGTCAAATAATCCCTATAGAAGACTTGCTCTATATAACTCTATATTACAAATACTATTTTAAAATAATAAAACAATTTTGAAGCAATGCAAAGAGAAGTGGAACAATTCAAAACTAAGCTGCCACTCCCATCCTTAACTTCCTCTGTTGCTCAGTAAATTACCACACATATATACACTGACCTGCAAATACCAGGGCCTGGTGCTGCCAAAAGGAAGATGGTTTTACTTGATAGAAGAGTAAAAGAGCATCTAAGGAAGACTGGTTTTGCACACCTGCTATATAGAGTTGGATGAACTATTTTCAACCAGATTTAGTTACGATTCTACAAATGTATTTCTGAAGAGGCTAATACCTCGTGGGCCAAATGTTTGCACGGAATGACTTACTACGGTTAAATTACAGACTGCAGAAAAAAGGTTTATAATGGAAATGCTGACAGCACTATGCCTGCTAAGAGAGCTGGTATACCACATATCATCCCAGAGTGTAACAGTTCAGTTCTGTATCTCTGAAAAACAAGATCTACAATGACAGAAGCTGTGTAGCCACTGGTATGCTTATGGTCACATAGAAAAATCGAACTACAACAACCAAAATAGTATCCTGTGGGCCAAAAAAAAAGTAGGCTGCTGCTGATCCAAACCTGCTGCTGATCAAATTTCCCTGTTTCTTGAAGCACCGTAGGATGGATGTGCACTACGCGATGCACATCCATTTCTGCAGGTGTTACTCCCAGCAACTCACAGTCCCTTGGAGCTGAATCAATACCACGACCGTGTGGCTCACCGTTAATCACAAGGAGGAAGTGCTGCTTCCAAGAAGGCATGATGTTAAGAAGCACAGCTGGGAAAGCCGACATGGTTACTAAATTTCCACTAGTATCTTCAAAAATACAGGAAAATCTATGTATATAATTTTTTTTTTTTTAAAAAGAAGAGAAAAAGCAATTATTTTAATCATAACATCCTCATAGGCTTTTTTAAGTCAGCACTCTGTGTACATTCTCAAACCGTAACGATTAATCTAAAAACTAACAACTGAGGTGACTTACTTTGCGCATGTAAGAACCGGGTACAAATCAGGGGAAAAGGAAAAAAAAAGCTTCATTATCAACTGAGTTACAAGGGGAATGACAAAATAGGATGGGACAGTTTTGAATGGAGCACTGATAAGGGGTCATGAGAGGTGTCAATCTCTTTGTACTTGTACTCACCTCTTCATTATTCTTGGCAACTGTTTTACAGCTTTAAAAATTTGAAAACTCGTAGTCCCTTTTAGTGTGCGAGCACAGCTTTCACTTTATGAATGACATTGTGGCCAAATCATAACCAAAACTAAATTATTTTAATCACCAGTTATGACCACGTTGTGTTTGTTTTTGTTTAGTCTTTGGGTTGTTCGAACTGATGCTGTCAAAAATGGGAGCCTACACTAAAAACTTACCAAGTAAGAGTCACAGTTGCATGGAAACTCTGCACAGTGATTGGATTTTGTTCTCTCTTTCAACGGCAGTCAGTAAAGTCTAATACAGCTACTGAAAGAGTAATGCTTGTCTTTTTCCTATTGAACTGTAGGTACCATAAAATGGAGAGAAGTCTTAATTGAACGTGTTGTAAAGGTACTCTGTGCGAAGATTATCTCCTGCCCTGACATCGCATCCACGTCTAAAGTAGAACCCAAAGTATGTTTAGAAGAAACAATAATCCGGCTTAACAGGGATCCGACAGATGTGTTTCTTCTAGGCGCAGGGTAAGTTACCTGCAGCAGATTTGATAAAGGGCACCTTTTCCCAACAGAAAGTGAAAGGAACGGGAAGGAGGTTTCTGAGGCATCCTGCAGGAACCTGCGGAGAGACCTGGGCCGTGCGGCGGGACGGGACGGGACGGGACACGGCCGCCTCCCCGCAGCCCCCGCAGCCCCGTGGTCAGGGTGCTGACACCCGGAGACCGAAACTGCAGGCGGGAGGGATCCGACGGCGGCTGCTTCCCCGGGGCAGCCGAGCAGCGCGGCGCCCGCCATGCCGCCCCGCG
>VZTL01028131.1:0-35255 GCA_013400535.1 Scopus umbretta | reverse complement strand
GGAGGGAGGGAGGAGGCAGCGCTCGTGTCCTGCTTGAAATTCCTCAGGAACACACTCGGACGCAGTGTCTGTGCTTTTGGCTGTGGTATCTGGATTATAATGTTTGTGTTTCTGCTGTCCACTAGATGCAGGGCAATAAAATTAGCATTCACATTCAGATTTATAACGCAGTAAAGGCAAGTTCCCTCTAATAAAAACAAGTTCATTTATGAGACCAGATTTCAGGCATGACTTGCAAGAGGGAAAATAACATCCTGTGTAATTCTAATGGCTCACACCTCAGTGGGCAGACACAGCATGTATTTTTCTGCAGCTCTGCTTCTGCTCGCGGCCTCCCCTCGTCTGTGCAGCGTCTGTGGGTCACCCGCAAAGTGCTCTGGTGCCACTCCAAGCTGCAGGCTTGGCACCGACCCTCCGCAGTGATCCCAGTCCCCTGGTCTCTGCATATACGCCCTGGGGGAAGGGGAACAACTCTCCCTCTGCTTTCCATCACACATCGATAAACACCCTGGGTCCAGCTTTCTGGCTGAGGTGCCAAACGATGGCCACGGAGGCTGGGCAGGGAGAAAAGCCCATATGCTGCTGCGCTGCTGTTAATGCCCTCATGGTCATTTAATACTAGCAGGCGGCGCTCCTGGGACCGCGTGCGTCGCACACTTGCTGTGGTATGTTGTGCCTGGGTACGTCCCCATGCAGTGAGGCATCTTCTTGTCCCCTGTGGGTAAACGCAGTAGAAAGACCGAGCCCTCACCCACCCACAGAGCAAAACGAAGCAGGATGACATGAGCTTAAGCCCTACTGTTACACGTGCCCTCTCTAGAAGCACTTGGGAAAGGTCCGCCTCTGCTCGTTACTGCAGCATTTCTCGTGCTCCCTCTGGCTCCCATCTAACAGATTGCTGTGTGAGATTTCACTGCTTTCACATGTTTTACAGTTTCCATTGCAGCCCTTCTGTTCTCACAAGCCACCTCCTGTCCCTCAGCCACCTGCCCAGAAGCAGGAGACCCGGGTAGCAGGTGGGAGGGAAACACCCAAGGGTGGCTTCGGTCTGGCCAAGCAGGGGGAACAAAGGGACACCTCAGCGCATACACCGGGATAGATTTTAGCCTCTTACACAAAGGGTTGTGAATTATGGGGCAGGAAAGCACAAGCAACCAGAAGGCTAAAAGCCACCATTCCTCTCTCTGTATTTACTATACCAATAAAATATCTTCATAGCAGCTGGCTGTAATGTAAATCCTCTTTAAGAACTAATGGCTGTGCAGGGGACCATTAAAAAACCAGCTCCGTCATTAAGGCTTCTGGTCGGGAGGCTGCCTCTACTGTTATTCTTCAGGGAGGACTGCTCTGCAAGGCTGCGTAGAGCTGCTCGGAGACTGCTTTGCTCTGGGCTTCACTGCTGCACAGCACACTGGTTCCCTGGCCCACACATCAGATAATTGCTAGATTTCAGAGGGGATTTTCTGCCTCCAGATCAATGCTACTCGCTAGAAAACAGCTAAATCAGCTCCATGTTCCCACAAGCGCCTACCGTGCCCTCCGGCCACAAGCTGCTGGCTGGCCACAGAGCTGGTGGTCTGCCGCTAAATACAGCCCCACCGCAGACCAGGAGGGGGCTCAGGGCACACAGATAGCTCTGACCCCTGCTCCGAGCAGAAAGCCCTTCTTGTGCTGCAGCGCAGGGCAAGCACCGCCTGCAGCAGCGCAGCACCCTGCTGCATTTCTATGCAGTGGTTGTGATACGCCATTCACTGGCAAACCCCACCTTGGGCAGCCTTTTTTTCTGCCAGCTCGTGAACCCTGGGTATATTTTCAGGGCCTTTGCAATGTAATGCTTTCATGGGTAGACTAAAAAAAAAAATAAATAAAAATAGTTAATTTGTTGCAGAATCAGCTCCTTTTGAAGTAGTAATATAATCGTTTGCCCCTCTCTCTGTTCCTGGGGCATCTGCCTTTAATCTGGCATCCTGCAGGCTTTCCAAACAGTGCCTGGCACTGTGGTGCTAAGTTCTGGGACACTGCACTTGGAGGATGCTCTTCCACACTGACAGAAAGGGACAGGCCCCTGTCCATCTCACCACATCCCGGGGTAAGACTTGACTTCTTAGTGCCGTATGTCTTGAGAGCTGTGAAAGGGTAAGCACAGGGCATGCCGAGGAGCACGACAGAAGTGATCAGAGCAGAGAGCCAAACGGTGACGCTGCCCTGCTTGATGGCCTCCGTCCAATTACACCCGCGTAGGAGGGTATCAGGAGAAACGACGACGAAACCAAAGCACGCCGCAGGGATGAGAGCCTGGGGCATTGCACTGATCAAACAGCAATTGCCTCTCTTTTTCTTCCAGTGCAGCATCCTTCCGCAGCTGTTACTCTGAGCAAAGAGTGTGGGGATTACCTCGTCGCACGCTGGGTCACGCAGCACATTGGCACAGACCTCACCCAAGGCCCAGGGTGTATCAGCCCACAGGCAGTGGACCCTGCACCATGATAACCCTCAGCTCCCCCCATCTTTTAACCTCCAGCGGCTCGGGCTGGGGCCGCACCAGCTGTGACGTGCTCCCTGCCTGGCCAGCAGCCCACGCTCGCTCGTTTGCTTGTGCCCAAGCCAAATGAAGCAGATAATTGCTGGCCTCCTGCTGTGGTTGCTCCTGTTGCAGTAATCTGGGTCACTCTGCTCTGACTAAGACCTAAATTCTTTAACACCTCTGAGGTAGCCTCACTGCTCGTCAACTTGGCTGATGCTGGCCAGTGTGTTCAGCAGGTACTGGGGAGGGGCAGGGGAGGGACAGACAGACACTACAGTCCCCTCAATCTTGATTTCCACCTTCACCAGCTGCAGATGAGGCTCTCACCATAAGGTTGTGGCTGCTGTGGAGCTGTGGGCTGCCAGCCTTTGCAATACCATGGGCTTCACTAGTAACAGTCTTCATTTTTCGGGCAATGGCACAGATGGTGAGCCCAACACGCTGTGACTGCAACCTCTCCCAGCAGCTGGAGCTGGACTCCATGAAATGGGCTGAATCTATCACAGAGCTGTGGGTTCAGATTTATGCTTCGCAATCTGCTTTCAAGTGGAGAAGTTGGCACAAGGAGCATCCTCTTGCAGGATTCTGGCTGGCGGCTGCCTGGCAGGATTTAATCAGTTATGTTAATGAAATCTGACCCAACCTGTGCCTGCTGACCTTGGCCCCAAGACTTGCAACCTGTCAAATGAATGCAGGCTCACAGATCCATCACGATCTTGTTCTAAGAGCTGGTATATCATCCATCCAGTGCATCTTGACAGTCTTCGTGTAATCAGCATACAGATTCCTGTTTACATTTCTCAGATATTCACAGAGAAAGACCGTCCTGTGCAACAAAAAGAGAGAAGATCAGCCATGGAAGAGGCAAATGAAATAATAGCTGAATCTTTGCACAAAAGCTCTTCTCTGCTCCTTGTCTGGCCATGTATATGGGTAATTACTGCATAGTTTATATCTCCCTGCTCCTCCATAGATGTGATGGAGAAGATGAAAGCCCGGGTTGCTCATTATGAACCAACAAGACCTGGTTCCTTCCTCTGAAGCCTGGGTGGCCTCACTCCTCCAAGGACAAACTGTCTCAGTGACTACCTCAAAAGAAGGAACCGTAATGATGAGCTCACCACCAGTGAAAAGATGCAGCAAGAGCAACCATTTTTGAAATGGAGCCCTTTGTAAAAACCCCACATCTTCTTCTAAGTTGGCACAAGTGACAAGGAAAATATCCTTTAGGAGGAAAAGTAAAGAAAACATTGCCTTTGGAGCCTTTTAAAATGGGAGCATGAAGGTAGCCACCCAAAGACATTTTACTGAATTTTACTTAGATGAGGAGTTTGATGGGCTGATATTATTCTGTTATTGAGATATCTGAGATAAATAAAATGAGCCAGCAAAGGATGGGCGGTCACATAAAGAACCCGGTCCAAATGGAAGTTCATTTACTAATGTCTGTAAAGGTTAGCAGAGAGCACATGGCATACTCCAGGGCTCTGCGGGGTTATTCAGAGGAGGACAGCTTTCACACCAATGCAGGGGATTCTCCAGTCCTCTCCAGAACCCGTCAGACCTTCAGTACAGAGCCTTGCTTGGTGCATCCACAGATAATACCGTCTCCCAGCTGGATGTCCCACCTTGGCTATCAGGTGTTCAGGTTTGTTCACGATACGACTGAACACAGTGTATATTATCTCCTGTTGACTGTGCTTACAGTGTTTACTGCAGGGCGAGTGGGTGTTGTAATTCTCTATTTTTACAGCCTACCAAAGTTTTCACCTTGATCATTAGAAACCAGAGTGCACAACAGATGGCTGATTGACGTGATATAATTTGGTTTTATCACTGCATTTCTTCTGACTTGCTTTTTTTTGGGGGGGGAGGAGAGCGGGCATATGTGAATCTTTTAGCATTTCAAATATAAACTTCATTGTAAATCATGTAGTAATTTTGCGACTGAAAATACACAACCGCACCGTCAGGAACTGTCCTTGGAATTAGATGTTTTCCTCCAAAGTTCTGACTTGATAAAATGTTCCTGCATTTCTGTGCTTGGTGAAACTCATCAAGTGAGTAGGCAGCCGTGAGATTTTCTGGGTCTGCTTTCCAAGCTTGGCTAAACACACAATTTTAATAGCAATAAATCGCTATTTCAACAAAGGGCTGTCTCTTCGGCAGAGACGTGCACCTTTTACTCACAAAGGTATGGATTTATCATGTTTACTAATGTTTACTAATGCTCTACAGCTTTGCCTTGCTTTGTGTACTGCAAGCGGCGACTCAGCCCCGTGCCATTGGCACGCAAACATTATTAATAAAACCTGATTCTGCCACATTTAGACACATTATGGAGAAACGATAAGGAGGGTTTTGCATACAAGCAACCCCATCAGAAGTATGTGACAGAGGATCATAGTTTCTGGTAAATTAGCTATGCCATTTCCTCTGGGAAAAAAAAAAAAAAACCTCTAAAATTCAGGTGGTCTATCAGAAAGTGTATTACACCCTCAAATGTGGTAAACACTAGCTGCTAGTATTCACCATGGTACTTCATTTTGTCAGTAACTGGGGCATGTCAAGATGCTTCCAGAGGAGGATTTGCACGGCCACGTGAGAGCTCTGCCTGCTGCAGGGGATGTGCTGGGTTACACGACGAGTGAGTGGGGCCATCCCTGGCAGGAGCCATGCTCTCTCTAGTCCCAGTACATGCTGCAGAATTAAGAAAGCAGGGATTTTCTCACCGGTTTTGTGCTGAAAACATGGCGCAGCTATTCGTTACAGGCAGGATAACCCGTTGGAATTAAACCACAATGAGTATTCCCCAACTTCCTAAGGGATCAGGTCTTTCTAGGAGACCTGCTGCTACCCCGCTCTTCTGGGGTGCTGCTGTAAGAGCAGCAGTGGGGACGATTCGTTGCACAACGAAGCATTTCACTGTGAAGATTTCATCTGTGCTTCGTGGCAGCAGGACGTCCCTGATCAACCCCGCGATCTCGCTGCCAGTGTGGGAACCCTGTGTGAAGACATCTGGCTCCACCAATATTTCTGTATTGCAGGGCTCTGCTGCAGAAGGGAAACTGGCCAGCACTGCTGATGGTTGTCAGGTCCCCAAAAAATCTCCATATAGGGGTGCTCTTGGTACCTGTCTCTTTGCAAGCCTGATAAGCACCACCAGCATAAGAAAACCTACAAAACACTAGTAAACAAGGCTTCCCAGGAGGGAGATAGACGCTCCTCCTTTTCCCTCCTACTCTCTCTCTGTTTGCAGGCAAATTTAGCAGTGAGCCAAGATTTACAGCTTTAATTATGAACTTTAGCCCAAGCAGTCATTCTGGAAATATCCTTGCTGGGGAAATGGAGAGTGGGACCTGGGCGTGCACAGCGAGGTGTACAGCTGTGCCTCCAGTTAATTGTACTGATTCTGGTCCTTCATTAAGATGATTTCATGTGAAGGGATTTTATCTCCCCCCCTACTGCCTGTGACAAGGATAATAAAATGGGAAAAAAGGAGTCTCAATCTGTCTTTTACAGTATTATCTAATAAACCAGCAAAAAATAGCCTCAGCAGCAAAGATTAGCCTCCTTCAGGCTCACACACCTTAATTAAACATGCTGAGCTCTGGCTGGCAGCAAACTCAAAATGTTTTACACTCTTAAAAACTGTTCCTCTGTTTTTCCATCCTGTCATCCTAAATTTTACACCTAAAGCCGATCAAAACTCCTAGCAAGAACCTGACCACGATGGTAGGACACAGTGTAGAAGCCTCCTTGCTCATTTCAGAGAGAAGATTTCAGGTAAGAAGTTAGGGAGATTTTTGTAAAGAAATCACTTGTGAACCATTTTGCAGAGAAGCAGTGCAGGCCAATGCTACCGTGACTGGTGGTCTTTGTATTGAAATATAATTTGTTATATATATATATATACATTTTATATTTTTATATATATTTGTTTTATATCTCCAATAAACAGCATAGCTAATGCAGGTTCATCAGTGCAGTGATAAACTAGGTCTGACTCCATACTGAGAGCGTAGCTACATCACGACGTGCTCCCTTGCTGCTGAGCCTCTAACTCAGCCATGGTCAGGGCTGTTCTGAGACCATGGTTCTGCAGAAGAGTCAAAGCGGGAACTCAAGCCATGTAGATCTTCGTGGCATTGTCCACGTAGGTTTTTTAATGAAATAAGCTTTCTGTGTAAGACTAGTATGATTCCATAAAGGCATTATGGTATCAGGAGCTTTGTACGAAGTTACACAAATTAATGGCAAGACGCTGTAATCCCTTTTGCAAAAGATTCGAGATATCTTGAAAAGCCCAAGTACAGGGAAAGAGGAGTAACTGAGGCACAAAATTCAGCGGCAGTATCCCACCTGCCTGAGGCAGAGAACGTCAGAGGACGCCTTGCTGGCCGTCAAACAAACGGGTAAAACAGCTGAACCTGACCTCTGGGCGGGCCACCCTGAAGTGCAGAGCATGGTCCTGATCAATTTTTGAACCATGTTTTTCGTCATATCTATGATTCATTAGACACTACAGAAAGGGGACTTGCAGTTCCCTGCAGAGTCAAGTCTGGCCGACGCCATCTCCGAATGCGTTACAGGAGCACGGTCCCCACCGGGCACTCCACCATGAGACTGACCCCTGGCACAGAAGCAGAAAGAAGCATTATGGCTCCGGAAAGATGACATGCTGAGAGGTTTCATTATGTCACATTTGACCTTCCCGGCTTTCCTAATAGATTGTTCTTGTCATCAGGGCCTAACAAAATGCATTACCTTGCTGACATTTGCTGCTCAGCAGCAAGTACAAATCTTAGCTCCGCTAGCTTCGTTTGGAGGTCCAGCACTCTGATTTGGAGAGTAACGTCAGAGGCTAAAAAGCTTAATTTTTTCCTCCAAAAAGATTAAATTTTAAATCTCTTTGTGAGAAGACATTTGCAGCTGAGCAGTCCTTTTTAACTACATTTATTTCTTGATAGGAAAGAAATTGAAGTGCATCAGAAAATGTCCAACCAAATCAGTATTCTTAAATGTTGGTGTGCAGGAGACAGAAAAAGTGCTTTTTCTTCTCTATGCAGTCCAAGAAAGGCCCTCCAAGGACTTTTGAAGCTCTTGCTCTGCACCTATTTTGCGCTTGCGCATCCTAAATATCCTTTTCATTGTTCTTTGAAGACTCTCAGTTTTATGTTTTAATTTTCAATTCCATTCCATAGCTAGCTCCTGTCTGGTGTTTGTGGCCTGTCTCACCAAAGTTCAGTAGTCAGCAAGAGAGGTCGTTTTTTCAACGATGTACTTTAAGTATTCTATCACTTCTTGATGTCCCTTTTGATCACACTTTAATTACACTGAAGATAGCTGTGAATAAGGTTACTAATCTTGAATTAATTCTGTTTTCTGAAGGTCACACAATCCTGTCCTCCTCTCAGCCTCTCCTAAAGTCTGTTAGACATAAGACCATCCTCATGGTTTCACTCTGTGGTGGTTACATTTCAGAAAAGAGCACATGAGCACTGCTACCACAGACATTGATGGAGAATTATCTTCAGTCCAATTATACAGCCATGGTCTTTAATCCACTGGTCCTTGACCACATGTAAGCACTGGCATTGCTGGGGGAATGCTTCTAAAGGCTCTGCAAATATTCACCTTGACCTCTTTCATAGATAAATATATACATATACTTTCACTCTTAGTCCCTCTTTCAAGAACCTGGCATGAAATTGCGTACAAATGCTGTATTTCTTTCACTAGGAAAATTATCTGGAAGAAATATTGTATCAACTGGAGTTCACTAATGCACAGCCAAAAGCTGTCATTAAGTGATACATCATGTATTAAAGTTATGGGCTCTAAAACAGATTTGGTAAAGGAAAATTTAACTTACACTAAATTACCTATGGAAATAACTCACCTAAACACTGACTTAATTCATTAGGATCAGTGTCATTATAATAAATATCAGCGATATTCATAATTGCATGGCATTTATCTGCAGTTAATGACCTGCAGGAAGGTTATTATATAGGTTTCATCCTTTGGTTACTGTAAATGGAAGTATTCACTGAGCTGGCTTGCAATCTCACTCTTCATCCTGAAGAACAGGTATTGCTGAGCCCTCCTGCAGCATGAATAAGGTGCGGACCAGCCGGTAGCTCAGCATTCACCCAGTGCAGACAAACCCTGCCTGAGGGAAGAAGCAGCACATTTTTGGTTGCTCTGGCCAGGAGCTACAAGAGGAGGCTATGACTCTAGTCCGCCCACCTGGTACTGCTGATGTTGATCCCTTCAGCATGGTTTACTTGTGAAAAGCAGGCCAGCAACAAGCTTTATCTCAGGTTCATTCGTATAGCCCAAACACAGGAAAAAAAAATACAGGACAAACACGTCCTACCCCTAATTAATGGTTAGATGTAAGCCCAATTCCAGAAACTGGAATTAATGCTGACCCCGGTGGCAAATGGGTCCATGCAAGGTCAGAGCAGGGAATAATCAGCTCTTCTGCCTGTTTCCAGGCTGGGCAAAATAATAATAAATTAGTAGAAGATGACAGCAGTCCACCCATTTCCCTTGTGAGCGTTAGGTTCGACACACAAGTCACTAATGTGGTGCTCCTTACCCATGTTGCTTGTACTGGAAGCAGCTGCATTGCCAAATTGTAGAAGAGAAGCATGAGCTTATCTCATGGCCAGGTTTTGGGAATCATGGTCCAAGAAGGTACTTGGCTGAATGCTGTGCAAAAGAGTTTGTCTTCCATGGCTGCCTCTTTTATCTTAGTTGTAAGTGTCCTTGGTTTTCCTAAGCCTCATCAAAGCAGTAGATTTCCCAGCAGGCTGAAAGACCTTTTCTTGCTATTAATTCACCTCCAGGTCTTTTGGTTCTCCTGGGATCTCAGTTCAAGGATGGTGGTTCACATCATCTCTGGTACCCTTAATCCAACTCTTCCTGTCTCTAACCACAGTTAATGGACCACAGTGCAGAGAAAGCAGCTGCCTGTCCTGGCAATTAATGGCTTTTCCTTGGCTGGCATTTTATCTATCAATCTTTCCTCTCTGGACCAATTTTAGAAGCTGGACTCATTGCCAGCTACACAGATGATCTTTTAATTTTGTAAAGGTGTTTGGCTTTGTTCACCAATAACTTAATTAGAGGTACTCTCCAAATTCCCTCTCTGCTTACACAGCCCTCGTACTTTTTCTTTTCCTTGTTTTCTCTTTCTGTCAGACAGGTACATCAGAGCTCAGAGGATCCGGGGTGATGAAATGCAGGAACACTGATGAGTTTGTGGGATGAACACGGGCTGCAGCACTGGAGAAATGTTTTGCTGAAAGCTTCTTCCAATTGCAGTCGCATTAAGTATGCCCCCCCTGCCCCCTGATGAAAAATGAGGGTGTTTGGGATGCTGGGAGCTTAAGAGAAGAGAGGGGACAGATGTTTCACAGGCAATACAAGAATGGGAAGAGTGGTAGTACACCAGATGGTTGTGCTGCCCTTCAGAGAGACCTTGGCAGGTCAACAAATGGGCTAACAAATGCAAAGTCCCGTGCCTGGGGAGGAGTAACCTCATGTACCAGGACAGGCTGGGTGCTAACCAGCTGGAAAGCAGCTCTACTGAGAAGGTCCTGGGGATCCTGGTGGACACAAAGTTGAGCAGGAGCCAGCAGCGGGTCCCTTGGGGCAAAAAAGGCCACCGGTCTCCTGGACTGCTTTATACAGAGCATTGCTAGCAGGTCAAGGGAGGTGCTCCTGCCTCTCTGTTCACACTGGTGAGACACATCTAGAGGGCTGGGCCCAGTGCTGGGCTCCCCAGTACAAGAAAGACATGGACATGCTGGAGTGAGTCCAGTGAAGGGCCACAAAGATGATGAAGGGACTGGAACATCTGATATATGGGGAGAGGCTTAGAGAGTTGGGTCTACTCCAGCCTGGAGAAGAGGAGGCTCAGGGGGATCCTATCAGCGTGTATAAATACCTGATGGAGGAAGTAAAGAAGACACAACCAGACTCTTCTCAGTCGTTCTCAGTGAAAGAACAAGAGGCACAAACTAAAATTCCACTTAAACATAAGAAACAACTTTCTTATTGTGAGGGTGGTTGACCCTGAAACAGGTTGCCCGGAGAGGTTGTGGTGTCTCTATCCTTGCAGAAGTTCAAAGCTCAACAAGACACGGTCCTGGGCAACCTGCTGTAGGTGACCCAGCTTTGAGCAGGGACTAGGCAAACTCCAGAGCTGCCTCCCAGCATCAGCCACTCTCTGATTCTGTGATTTTTGCTGTCTCTAAGGCTAAACTTCTATTACTTTCAGCAGGGTAAATTTTGTCTGCAAACATTTCTGACATTATCTGAATTTCTACCAGAAACTGGTGTTCCTTCTTTCTTTTTAGGAGCAAAAACCATTCGTCCCAATTCCCTGAATGAAAGCTTTTGCCTCCTATCAGCGGGCATGGTAGGAAAGAAAGCAAAGACTGAAAGCAGCTTATTGTTTATTAATGTTTGACTGAGTTTATATCCTTTCTGGAAGTCTGCAGTCTTGTGTATGCTGACTGTTCTCCTGGATATCCTTCCTACGGGTATAACTGTCTCCTTTTTTAAACTCCATAATAAATTCTTGGCCTCAATGAGAATTCCTGGGGGCAAGAAGTCCCTGAAAATGTGTTATAGTAATACAAAATATATTCCTTACAAAAAAGTCTGAATCCAGGTGTGATGGATTGTGTAAAGATTTGCTCGGATTTTTCCAAAAATGTGACCCGAGGCCTTGGGATGGAAGAGGTTTGTGATTTGACCGGCATGGTTACCTGACCCTTGACAGAAGCGTGCGATCCAGGGAGACTGACAGCAGCAGCCTTTCTTTCCAGTGTCGCTGTTGTTCTGGTTTTATTTAAATTGGAAAGGCGAGAGGGCTTGGGAAGCTGCCAATGTTAATGCTACAGTCACTGACAAGGTAAAATGTGCCTTGAAAAGATATACAGCTCTCTTTTCACAGCCGCATTTGCTTTAAAGTTGGAGCTAAACCTCTCCACAGAGTGGATACAGGGAGCGTGGATTGTGTTGATTTCTGGCCCTACGAGGTTGGGAAGAGATTGGGCACCTAACACCAGGCCTAGCCCTGCTGCAGGAGGGGGTGGCGGAGGGACTGGCTGCTTTGCATGGCTTAATTGCCCTCAGCACTGCGATCTACAGCTGCTTGCTAAATTATGGCTAATGTTCAGCTTTATTTTTTGTGAGAAATAGCAGCCAGTAATGAAGTAAAGCATTAATCAATGGCAATAAATAAAAATAATTTCTTTCTTAACCAGAAAAAACAGGGAAAAAAAAGGAGCCATACATGGGTCATCAGGCTCCTCTTCTTTTCTTCTTAGATAACATCACCAACAAAAACCCCAGGAGCTTTAAGGAGTCAAATGGCCACCCAGAAATTTATCAGTGTGACAGAACAGGTTATTCCCTGCCTTGGCTCTGCCGTGTTATGTTTAAACCTTAATCCTATTCTTTGCCAGACATACATTGTAAAAGAGATTTTAGTTCTCTGAGCAGATAACACTTTCCTCCCTCTTGCTTGAGCCTCCTGCTCTTGGCAAGAGCAGAGTCTCCTACAGAAACAGATGTTTCTCTCTTGCTTGTCAAGGACACACCACTCTTGGGCTGAGGCTTTCCACTTGCCGGTACTTCCAAGCCCCACACGTAACCCCTGCTGCCCACTGGAGCTCCCTTCCCTTGGGAAACCCCTGCCCCTCCTGAGCAGCCCTGGGAGAAGAGGTTGAAGTGAGCAAGTTTCCCAGAGTATGTCAAGGCTTCTGCTGTATGTCTGCTCTCAAAAGCAAGTGGGGTGTGCTGGGATGTGTTAATCCCCCTGTATCAGTGACTGATTTGGCTCCCTGTGAATGCTTTGGCCATTGGCACTGTCCTTAATATTTCCACAAACAAAGGGACCTGCTGGCACCCCTTGACAGGACCAAGGAAAGGGTGAGAAGAAAAGGACCCAGGCTGACAGCAGAAACCTGCTCATGGCCCCACCAGCAGCTCTCCTTGGGACTGGGGACCCTCAAGGTCCAGGCTTTGCTTTTTCAGAAAACCTTAAATTTTATGTAAAAATTAAAACAGGTGACCGAGATGCCATGTAAGCTCTTGCTGACTGTACAACAGCAATTCGTAGGGTCTGTTAAGAAGAGACCAAATGTCTAGGGATGCTGCTGGCTCTGCCTGGTACCTGCGTATTTACTCATTAGTTCTTTGTGTGCTCTTCCCTGCAAGGGACTGCTATCAGTGTTTGGAAAGATGGTACGTACCAGTTACTACACTTGGCTTCCTCTGTTCTGTGCCTCATTAGTTGTAGCTCTTGGCATGTTGATAAAATGTTATCTCCTAGATAAGCTGAACACACCGTGCAGTTGTCTTGACTTGTGCAGTAACACTTGGCCTCTGTTTCTATGGGAAATAACAGAGTGGAAAGGGTACTTTCTGAGACGCGATTAAATTATCTGCTTGGAGGTATTGCCTGTGTATTACTACCGCAAGCAACAGTGTCTGAGAGGGCATCTGAAGAAGAACACCTGTCAGGTGTCCCCTTCCCCTTCCATCGGCACGTGGCTATCTGACACAGGAGCGCACGTGCCACGTCCTGGACTGACAGCTGAGCAATGGCAGGGACAGCAGGAGACCTGATTTAACAACCAGGTGTGTGGTGTAAGAGTGGGAAAGGCAAGGACCAGCTGGGGAGGGTCAGGCTGCAATGGGTTGTAAGAGACTGGCATGAAATAAAGGATCTCCCCACGCCAGAGACATACTTTATATTCTTGTGACTTTGGGGAATTTGGTATTCTCTGGGGCCAATCAGCCACTCTGCCTTTCTGTAACGCTTAGCCACCGCCCACTCTGCATTTGAGAGGATGCCTGGGACTACACTTGGGCTTGTCCAGTAGCCGAGAAGTCGGAGCACCTGGGGTTTTGTTGAGGTCCAGAGCACATCATGGGGTAAGCTAAGACTCACCACTGAGCTTTAAAACTAGGTTCTTGGTATCTGTGTGTACATGTGTGCCAGTAAAGCAACACAAATCTTTGCCTACGAGCTCTTCATGCGCTTTCTCTGCTCTTCCTGCACCGGTTCCCCAGTGCCAACACACAACATGTGGGATTTTTTCTGCAGGCCTCTCAGTGATACATGACTGCCAGCATTAACATCGCAGGAGAAGCAGCATAACCATCTGCAGCACTGACAGCAACCAGGCTTGATCCATGAGAGCACTCTGTATTTTCACCAAGGATCAGAAAACCAGCTTACCAAAGAGTAAACCAAAAAAGCTTATAATTTAATACCCTTGCCTTTTCACCTTCTCCCCAGGATATGAATCTGGACCCTGTGATGTTCTGGCTTTTATTTTATTCAGCTATCCAGAGGAGGAAATGACTGGGATTCCCACTCCAACGAGATAAATGTAGGCAGATAGTGCCACCACCACCAAAGGGCCAAACCTGCTCTAAGGCCTCCAAGTGATCTGTGTTTGGTGATCTCTGCAGATGGTTGAAGTGGCTCATATCTTTTCTAGCAGAAGTGTTTTATGTTCTCCATACGGGGGGAAAAAAAAAGGAGAATAACTGCATAAATTACCAGTGGAAGCAATCTCTTCCCTGACAGTCTTCCCTGCCTGCTCTGCTCCTAAAGGACCAGTATATACTGACTCTAAATCAGGCTTGTCTGCTCGTGTCAGGAATTTCAAGAAGAGGAGGGAGAAGAGAGACTCTGCTTTCCAATCGGCAGAAAAATCTCCTGCAGTAGAGATCGCTCCCGGGGGGCTCAGGCCCTTTACTCTCATTGATCAGAGGAAAAAGTCGCTCCCAGGCATTACCTAGTTACCTCGGCTTTAATTTTCAGGAGTAACAAGACCGCAACTGCCTCCCGCTGAGCATCCAGCTTGCTTACGTTTTCACGAGGCTGATTTTCAGCGGGGAGGTGCTTGGTGCTGCCTGGATATCATCCTGCTTTTCCCATTGCCCAGGCAGGGCTGAGCGCGACCATCTTCGTATCACACAGGCCAGTGCAACCACAGCAAAGCGGCAGAACTCCATTCTCTATTTTCAGTGCAGGGGAATGGAATCATGAAAGTGCCCTTTAGAGGTTTCCTGTCCTCATCCAGAGAGAAATCGCTCTCATTTTTTCACTGAAGTTAAGGAATTGCAGGGGTTTGTAGATTCCTTTAACGAGCTTGCAAGCCCTGCAGAGGCAGTATCTGTGTTCTGTGTTTTAGCACCTGCAAAACCCACTCAGATCAGCAACTTGCCAGAGCCACAGAATACATAAACCTGGTATTTTTGCATCTGCTTAGTATGTGCTGTTAGTGGGAACCAGCTGAGTAGGTTCGTGTCATTTTGCAGGAGAAAGCAGATGACACAAAATCCCTTTCCTTGTATTTTTAAAAGGAGGCCAAGAGAAGCCACTTCTCTCTCCTGCATAAAACATTCAGTAGGGCTCAAGCTCATTATTTTCCACATTTTTGGTATAAATCTCTAGAAGCAGTGATCGCAGCTGGGAAAAACTGCAGCCGACCAGCCATGAGACAATCATTTGGACTCACCTTCCCACAGTTTCAACTGAGGTGTCGGGAATTTGGACTGGGTGTGCACGTAAAACTGTTTTCCTTGGTATCCACTGGTATTTCCCAGCCCTCTCATAAGCCATGGGGATCTGGGGACTGCCTGGGGAGTTGGGTGAGACAGAAAAGAAGAAAACGCCAATATTGAGCTGTTAAATGTTGCCTGAACGGCAGGAGCATGGCTTGAGCAGGGCATGAAACGCCAGGTGAGAATACTGTACTTGTTTCCTTTTTCTACTTGGGCACCACCTGCTGGCATGTAATTAAATTAGCATCATCAGCCAGATATTAAACTCTGCAGCCCCTGAGAATATGCCAGGCTTTTTCCAGAAAGCAAGTTAGAGAGGGGAATTTTTTTTTAATCACCTTGTGCACTCCCTGCACCAGCACTTAGTCACTATAAATATATTTCCTTGTACATCCCTTGTGTTTTTAAGATCTCAGTGGAGAGCTCTTACGGAGCACGTGTTTCTGGGCAACACTTGCTCCTGGGGGCAGGCCAAGCCAGGCATGTGCATGGCACAGGCACCCAGCCATGGTCTCAGCCCTTCCCTTCCTGCCAGCAGAGTCCCCCTGGACCTGCCAAAACACAGCCAGGACAGACACGGTACTAAAATGACACTCCTGGCAGCCAAGGCTACTTAACTTGCTATAACCCCAAAATATAAAATCATGTGTCTGAGAAATACTGGCCCAGCTCACTTGGGCATCCCAGAAGGGACTGCAGTACGAGCACAGCCTGGGAGCCAGCAAGCTGCTCCTGGCCGGGGAGGTCTGCAAGGGGCATACCAGGAGAGGACCGTGGTCATGTCCTAAGAGCTGTTAATAAGTTTCTGGGAGTTTTGACTTCACATATGACATGGATTCAGCTTTCTTTGCAATGTTTCATGCGGGAATAGGAGTAATCCCCATCCCCAGCAGTGTAAGCTTGTTCAAGCTAGACTGGTACCATAGAGCTCATCTGCCACCTTCAGCGATGGTTTGCCTTCCATCCCCCCTCTTCTGCCCTCGGCAAACCAACCCCCTGCAGCCAGGGCTGGTTTTGCATAGGTGTGAGCGGCTTCCTACCAGCCTTTTCCAGCTGCAAAACATGTAGCGTGCAGGCAGCTGCCAGGAGGGAAAGGAGACGGCGTGGAGGGAGAACGCACTTAGGGAGCGAGGCAGTAAATAACGGCGCCGCGGTTTCAGATTGGCCAGCTATAAAGCACAGTAATCAGCTGTGCTGAAGGGCACACAGCACCAGCCCACAGATGAAGGCAGGGATGTATCCACGACATAGGGGCCAGGCCTGATCCAGCAAACCTTCCTCTTCAGGAAGGAGGGGAGAGACGAGTTTACTGGCTGGCAGTGCTTCCCCAGGAGTGCAACAAAAAGGGAAAGAAAGGGCAGCTAACACAGCTGGTTTCTTTTTCCCTGGGCACCCAAAATCATCTGCTGGTGCACATGCTGGCAGTGGGGTAAAAGACAGCACATAGTACCCAGTGTTCATCCCAAAGTATTTCCTACTCAGCTTTTGGCTGAGAGCTTCACAGCTGGTCCCAAACATGCTGTTCTGTTTCTCCATATTGAGGGAAAAAGGATAACCAGGACTTGGATCAGGACGACTGAAAGGAAATGAGAAGTGACATCCAAATTCTTCATTGCTTACAAGATGTGTGCACACCACAGGAGGAAACAAGCCAAAAAGAAATCAAATTAAAAGCTATGCTTGTGAGAAATTGTGCTGAGAGTGAAAAACCTTCAAACTATCATTTTTGCTGCTATCTGCTTTTGAAGGCATACGGTCTTGCTGGTCCCTGGGTGCTGTGGGAGAGCTGTGTCAGGTGGCTCTGTGGAGGGGCAGCGAAAGCTCCTTGAGATGTACGGGAGCATTTATACAATATCTGCCTTTAGCTGGCTGCAGAATAGTGTGACTTTTATAAACAGGGGTGCTTTTGGGAGCCTTAGTCTTGCTGCAGGGCAGATCGGTGTCCATTTTCCTGGCTATGGCAGCAGGGAGATACAAGAATAACTCCCCGAACCCAACATGTATGTGAAGCTCCCCGGGACCCACAGGACAGGCTCCCATGGGCCGAGGCAAACTCAGGACCTTAATCCAGGGTAAAAGCCAGCCTGCCTGACCAGCTGGCTCCCACACGCTCTGCATGGGATTCACATACAGAGCACAGAAATTAATGATGCTGGGAGAAGGGTGTGTGGCCAAGTGTAACCCTGCCACGTGCCAGCCCCATGGCATGCAAACCATCTGGGTGTCTCCTGGGGCAAACGCAGCCCCATTCCCAGGGAGCAGAAAGCACCTGGGAGAGGCAGAGAAGGTGGAAAAGCAGCTTTTTGGACTCGGGTCGCTGGTGTTTCATGCTGCTGGGATGGCCATGCAGAAAAAGGCCATCCTGGACCTGAACTTTTCAACCCCAACACTCCAGCTGGTTTATTAGGGACACAGTGCTTTCCTCATTAGCTCATTTACTCACTAGCTCATTGATAAAGAGCTTGAACAAAAGCCCTGCTTTCAGATACCATTAGAGTGCTTATCAGCCTCCCCAGAGGAGAGGAGAAAATGGCAGTCAGCTCCCCAAACAGAGAAGCATCACACCGGGGCTGGGTTATCCTGAGTGTGCTTCAAAAGGAGCACGGCCCAAGCCAAGCAGCTTCCCTTTCTTTGTCCTGCACCGCTCTCCAGAGCAGCGGCTGCCCAGTGAGACCTGGCTGCGCAGGGGCTGCCTAGGGTCCTGCTCTGCTCCTCAGGAAAGGCATCTCCTCACACCAGGTGCTGGGAGATGAAGTGTGGTGAGCAATGATGAGAAAAAGAGAGTGGCCAGGAGACAGTAATTTGAAGTCACTTGTGTTTTCCTCTGCGGATATGTCTGTTGGGGTAGGGCTCATTACAGGGCCCCAAGTCGGGGTAAGGAAACAGGCAGGTTAACTCTATCCCCATTTTAGAGATGGCAAATAGAGGCACAGTGGTGGCATCTACCACACTAGGCCAGGTTCGCAGCTCATCCATGCTACCCGTTTCAGCAGCATCCTTCCCAGGAGCCTTCCAAGAAAGCAGGGAACACAGTCCAAAGCCCCTAGAAAAACCAATAAAGATGCTCAGTTTTGATAGATTTTCTGTTATTAAAGAATAAAATTCATTCAGAAGGTAACTTTGCAAAAAATACCTTTTCCTAGAGAATTCTTTGCAAGAAGTGGAAGCTTAAGGCAATTAAAAATAGAAACATTTTGTCCTTATCAGGCATGGGAAGAGAAAAATCAGGCATTTAAAAGAAACTTCTGGCAAGGCCCCTGCAATGTGCAGAATGTGTGGAGCTGCAGGTGGGATTTGTGCAGAAGGGACAGAGGAGTGATCTGAAGTTGATTAAAGGATTTCCCTACGGTCATGCATCTCTGCTCATGCATGGTGATGGGGGCTCTTGGCAGCCCTATGGCTGCTCTCTGTCATTCAAAGCTGTTTTAGATCCCCATAGTGATAGGAGAGAAGGTCTCAAAATGGTCAGAAAAAGGGATTTTTCAAACACAAATCTGAAATATTTCCTGCACTTCTTCAACATGCAAAGAAATACATGTCGTCTTGTCCTCCCTGCAGTAACAAGTCTTCCAACTCTTAGAGAGGTAAAACACCCCCTCCAAAGCAGAGCTGTACCAGCAATTGCATTTAGGATGAAAGCTACACTCACATCCAGAGGAATGTGGACTTCCCCTGGTCACTGTAATGTCCTGTGGGTCTGAAGGAGATGGTTAAAGAAGTGCAGATGGAAGCACAAGGATGCAGTACCTGGTAGAGCTGCAATTTCTCTGTCGGATTCAGCTGGGGGGGAATAGTGCAGCTCCTGGCGGGCACCGGGCAGAGCTCAGCACTGCCTAACCCTCGGCAGGGAGCAAGCCCTCTCCCAGCTGCCAGCCCTCCTTGCTTTGCCCAGGAACTGAACATGCCTCCAAGGCAGCACATGAAAAAAAAAAAAAAAAAAAAAAAAAAAAAAAGTGAAAAGGATTTTAAATGTAGTTTGTGAGCAATAAGGCTTTCCCCATGTTGGCTCAGTCTGACAATCTCTTCTCATACAAATTTCAAAGAGGATTTTGCCCTAGTGAAAATACAGTGAAAGGCTTTCTTTTATATGTTTTTTAAAGCCTATGCAATCAAAAAGCTCTTTGAAGCTCCAGGAGCCCTAGACATTGTCTAAAACCATCTGCTTCTATTTTTCTGCTGTATTTTTCCTCAATGGGAAATGAAACCAATCAAACTCTTGTTAGGGAGGAGAGGCAGGACGGCCCTGTGCCAACAGCCTAGGTGCCGGGCTGGGACCCAGCTCTGCCAGGAGGGACCAGTGCCACCTGCACAAACCAGCACTGCTGAATTCCCAAAAGCCAGGCTCCTCTTCCCCTGCTGCGACGGACAGGGTTTGATCCAGCGCACTCAACGTTGACAGATAAGGGCTGCAGCCACTTCCCCAGTTATTTGCTGTCCCCAGCCCTGAAGCTCAGCTCCCCAAAAGCCAGCAGCGTTTGCTGCTCACCCTCCCTTCCCGCAGGTCTGGGTAGGGAAGTGTCTCCAGACAGGTAACACTGGAGGACATGTTTGCCCTCTCCTTCCCAAAGCTCAGTCTCAGGAAGCTTTTTCTTTGGTTCAGCCCCATCTGTGATGGAAAGGAAAGCTTGAGGGATGGCAACACTGGCTTCAGAGAGGCCCCAGGGAGCTGCCCACACCATCCCCATGCCCCTAGCAAGGGAGGAAGATGCTCACCAGCCTGCAGCCATCACAGCCACCAGTTTGATTTTACCGTGTTCAAGCAAGCTGGAGAGACATCTGTGGATTTGTCATTTAAAAAGCATTTTAATGGGAGGAAGCCCATTTTTCAGTCCAAAAGCAGAAGCTCAAAGAAATATTACAAACTGTGAGCATTACTTTCTGCTTCTTTCACAGCAGGTCTGAGCCATCTCATCTAGTGCATTATGAAGAAATTATTTTAGATTTCCTAAAAAAAAACAAACCAAAAACAACAACCCACCAGGAGTAATAGCGCAGCTGCCTTGCTGCTTCTCCCAGGAGGTAATTGCTTAATAGGAACATCTCACCGCCTTCAAAGAAAAATAAAATCGCCAGGCCTGTAGGTCTTCCTCCCCAGCTGTTCTCTGCAAGTGCCCACTGCTGGTAATTTCTAGCACCCTGGCTGCTAATACATCACAGCTACAAAAATATCATCATTGCAAACAACCTAATTGTGTAAGAAAATAGTATTTACTAAGCTGGAATTGATCCTACAGTGACAGCAGGGTAGCCAGGACAGTCAGAGCTGATCCAGCCTCAACAGTGGCCAGGGCTGGCACCCATCCGTCACCTGAGGGTGAGGGGGTACAGTTCCATGCGGGTACCGTTCAGCTAAAAAGCCAGCAAGCAAACAAGCTGGGCTTAAACGTGCAATGGGAAAGAGCACAGAGTTCCTTGGGCTGCTGTTTCTCCTCCCACACCCCCAGGTCAAGCAGAAGGTGAAGTGGAAGGAATGAGCATCCAGACCAAGAGGGCATGGGGGAGAAGCAAAGAACATCCTCAAAAAAACCATGTTTAAGTAGAGGATAATAGGGAATATTTTATGTAAATCTGGCAAACCTGCTCAGAGGCAGTGCTTTGGCAGTTAAGGGGGGAACTGACCCTCCTTTCTCACCACAGCCCCTATGTTCCCACAGAAATCAGCCAGGGCAAAGCTGGTGTTTCACAGCCTCAGCCAGATCTTCACCAGCACTGCTACCCTTGCACCATGTGTGAATCCTGAGCTTAGAAACTATTGGAAGGGAAGGGACCACCACAGCTTCGCTCCTTCTGTTCCTTAGCCCTTTTGCCTTTCTGACATCCAGCCCCAGCTTTCAATGATCCTGATTTTTGTAATGGCAGCCTGATCTCTGCTCTCCTCCACCTCTTCTCAGACAACTTCAAACAACCTTTAATTACAGCTCTGACTGCTGCAGCTGCTGGCTTGAAGAATCCCTGTTCCTCCGGGGACACTTGCTCTCATCCTCCTGTGTTAGACAGGGTTGGACTTCAGACCAGAACAGAGCTCTCAGTCCTTCTGCATCCCCATCATGTGCTCCCAGGCCCTACACTGAGGTTTCTCTCCCGTTGGAGGCTCCTTCTCCTGGACGTCTGTCAACTGAGAGGCAGCACTGACATGCAACACCTGCAGCATAAAAACTATTCGAGAAAATGAAATTGCAGGGAGTGGAAAGCTCAGTGTAAAATTTTGTACTCAGCTTGAGGCTGAAAATCAGTGTGTCCCCCATTCACTTACCTGATTTCTTCACTCCCCACTAGCTCTGAGAGGGCCATCAAAGCATCGCAGCTGAGTATATTTCCATATGGAGACAGGAGGAGTGATGATTTAGCATTCAAAATGGATACAGTTTATTCAGCAGGGAAGAAATTTGGGGGAGAGAGACTTGGCAGTGAAACAGGAAGGTTATGAGACAAAGATTCACCACCACCACCCCTGCCAAACACACACACACCCCCAGTAACAAGGGAAATAATTTTTAACAGCAAGACCCAGGGAAAAAGGAGAAGAAAAAAAAAAAAAAAAAAAAAAAAAAAAAATAAAACAAAACCGAAATCAACCNAATGATGCCAAACCAGATTGCAACGCAGCATGAGCTGCATCTAGTGGCCATGGAACGTAGTGCTTTTCTTTAGGGGAGCAGTTCAGCTTGGTAAGAAAAGTAATAACCCAGTCCAGGAGTGGAACTCGCACTTCTCTCCTTGCTGCTCAAGTTTGGAACCCGAACTGCAATCGTCCTGCCTTAGGAAAAACAGCAGCTCCAGTGAAGAGTCACAAGTCTCAGCATCTCAAACGGCGCTAGTGGGAGGTGCCATAGGTGCCCCCCTGATGCAGGCCACTGTGGCCACCTCCTCGGGGTCAGCCAGAATAAAAAAAGGCAGCTGCTGCCTGCGCCACTCACAAACAAGGCAGTGTGGGCAGAGGATTTGGGGCAGAAAGGCAGCAAAAGCAGAGCAAGGCAGCTGCATGCGTGGACCAAGATGCCCAGAAGGCTGACAGCACAGACTAAGTGAGCCTCTGCAGCTTCGTATTCTGCTCAGGGCTACGTAATCCCTGGCTGCATGTTATTAGGATCCTCAGCATTTCCTCTAAATCTTGACAGTATACTGACAACTCAATTTGAAGGCCAAGGTGTTTCCTTGATGCAGGACTTTTTCTAAACAGGAGGCAGAGTACATCAACCCACAGCACGATTCATTACCCTCAACTCAGAATATATGGCATGTCAGGGATAAAGCCATGAAGTTTTGATTTATACAGGCTAATCAAGGAGAAAGCTATTAACCAAGGGGCAATGGACTATTAAATAAAATTACAGAAGTAACATAATGTCAAAACACCTAGCTCCGACTCTTGGAACACATAATTGCTCTCCTTATCTATCCCAAGTCTTCACTATGAAAGGTAAAGCAATCCTTCCAGCTCAGATACAATTTTAAACACGTTGCGGACCTGATCCAGCTCCCATTTAAGCATTTATAGTGTGGCAAATTGCTTGAAACGCTGAATTATGTCACCAAAGGGCTTTCTCAAGAGTACTTAGTGATAGTGAGCCCAAAGACCTGGGTGCTATCTGCTTCAAAACTTTCTGTAAATTGCCCTTGACTGACAGTAGGGTTAGTTTTGGGTGGCACAGGCTGGAGGGATGTGCCACAGCACGTTGCCAGAGTGTGAGAGCAATATCCATGGTAGAAAATATTACACTTCTGGCATCTCCATCCAACCAAAACTAGTCCATCCAAAAGCTGTGCATCATTGTGAAGAGAAGGAAGACAAGGGGAGCTGAAACCAAAGAGCAAGAGAGAAATTCACAGCAGCATAGAAAGCTGTCAAGGGCCATATGTATCTCTATGGAGCCACTATAACATATATATATATATGCCCCTGTTAGAGTATATAACATATATATACCCCTGTTAGAGTGCAGATGGAGCAAATGCTGAGAAATCCCAACCCATGGAAATCCCAACCCATGGACAACTTCCATCCCCATGCCCCATATTAGGGAGAGCTATAGGGTTCTGCTCTCTCCAGGGCCACCTAATGCCTTTCACTACTGCCTGGCTTGCTCTCAGCCCTCACCCCAATAGAAAGGTGTCCTCCCCATCCCTGAGGCTCCTTCCCTCTCTGGTCCCATCCTGCTCAGCACCACTGATGCCTCTATGCCTTCTTCCATGGTGTGTGCCCGGTTCCTCCCCACCATGATCAAGACACGTGGTGCTGCTGCTTGATTTTCCTATCCCATTACATTCATGGTAGGAACTTTCCGAGTGGGGCCGTCAGATGCCTGCCTAAGCCCTGTTATTCAGCAGGGATCCACTTAAAAGAACAAGAGGATGGGGACTCAAGCAGATTTCAGTGTTCTCCTACAGCAGCTTTTAGAAACCTGGCATTGGAGCATAGCAGATCCTCTCTCAGTCCTAATTAGCATGGTTTGCTATAGCTATTTGTCCAGGGCTTTCCTGCCTGCCCTCTGGTTTTGTGCTTAGCTTACCTGTTTTGCTTTTCCATATCTGTTCCTCCTACGTAAGGCAGACAGAAAACAGACCCCGAGAGGCTGGGGAGTGCTCACTACCAAAAGAGTGAATGCAAAGACACGGCCCAGAGATGCACACAGAGGTTCAGCCTTAACGCCAGCCCTCCAGCTGCAAATTCACAGCAAGGCAGTTCTGTATCCCACTTGGCAGCTTAAAGAAAATAACTAACAAGTCAATCAACACAGGTGGCTTGTTCTGAACTGTATGTGCAGCATGGCCAGCAACTGCACATCGAGCAGAAACGGCAACATCATCCTGCCTGCCCTTCCCAGTGCGTGGGGTTTATCTGCTCCTGCAGCACATGAGCACTGAGGCCAGGGACTCTGGGCTGCCTGCCCTAGCTCTGCTCCAGCCTTCTTTCTCTGGTATTCTCTCAGGCTGAAATAGCTCCTGGGGCTCTGCTAGGGACCTGTGTCTCCAAACTCTCCACACCACCAATATATTTTTTTGAAGGACTTGCAAAACATATTAAAGTTCCTCCTCTCATCTCTTTATTATCAGCTCTGCTAATAGTTGTCCAACTGGCTGCACATCAAGTAAGTGCTCTGTTGAAGTCCAAACAGATGGATTTTGGTACCCTTCTTGTGTAGACTGGGTGCTAACTGAACAGGGTTTGTCACTCCCAGCCAACTCAGTGATTGATTTTGATTCCTGGATGATGGGGATCAGCTGAGGAAGGGAGGGATCAGTGAGCCATCACAGATAAAGCTGAGCCCAGTTACCCAAGGAGAGTTTACCAGCCTGAGCTATGGTAATTTTTGCTCTAGGCTAAAAGCTTTTTGACCTGAGAAGCTAGGGCTGTAGCTGTGCCACTTTTAAAGCACAGCAATGGAATAGGCTGGAGATGAATAGGTGAACTTCCACTTTTTTTTTTTTTTTTCCCCTCTAAGATCAAGGCATGGCATAGTTCTGTTTCTTGCAGTGATTAGCCTTCAGGATGAAGGAGCTGGGTGCTGCTTTGCTCACAGCATTGACTTCTTTTCTTGTACAGTAAGTTAATCATAAACTTTTTCTGAGGTTTTTTTTTATTTGAAAGACTGCCCATGTTCTAATAGGTTGCTAATAACCAGGTGTGCAATTTAAGTTCTGGGTTGTGCTTGGTTGCTCATATAAGACCATTTTGTTTCCTAATTTTAATGGATGCCTAAACACAAAGATGAATACAAGTACTGGTCTGGTCCTAGTGCCTTTGGAGTTAGCCTGAAACATGAACACTGGCCATCCCAGACTTCCTGCATGGTGTTTGAGGCTCTGAAAAAACCTCTAGCACATATTTCTACATGCATGGAAGTAGTTTCCACTTAGAATAGCACGTGCATCCTTGTCCCCTTTGTTTCACAGAGGGGTTCTGCTGTCACAGGTGGATTAGTATGTGTGCTCTCTCTCTCCTTTGTATCAATTTTCTTAAATTATCAGCCTGAGATGTCCTGTTGATTTTAAGCTCTGAAGTAACCTCTTGGTATGCCTAACCTGAGCAGCTGTGTGGCTTTTGGGGGCCCTGGGAGCTGCAGGAGTGGGGTCTTGCTTGGGTCTGTGTAACAAGGGCATTAACAGGTGGAAGGAAGGAGAGAGAAAAGACAGGAAAAAGTCTGCTGATATCTACCCCAGGCCAGTGGAAAGAGTCTGTGAATGGCCTCTTGGGTTCCTCTGATTGCTGGATATCTGTGGCAAGGGAAAATGCTGGTGACAAATCTGTCAAATAAGGTTTTCCCTTAAATCAATAAAACTACTTTCCTCTAAAAGGGATTTCTTGGTGCTGCCATACAACTAGCATTGAGGGAGAAAAGAGCCATCAGGTTTAGATGTCAACAGTGTCAGTTTAATGTTAGACGGACGACTTTCCTACATGCCAGTCCTGAGTCACTTCTCCCTTTTGTCACATTTCTGGCCAGACCAGACGTGAGAGGGGCCATTGTTTCTGCCTCTCTTTGCCTTAAAGTCTCTTCAACGTTGGCTGACTGGAGAGTTTTGCTGCTCTCTGACACTGTGGTCTTGGCTGGCAATTGGCTTCCTCAGGCCTGTGGTGAGATTTGGGCATGCATCTCATTAAGAAAGCAACAGGACAAGTCTGAGGACAGGCTGTCCCCCCTGCAGAAACACCAGGTCACTTGTATAGCTTCTCCTGTTGTCTTTGCTGTGACAAAATCTGGGGCAGGTGCTATGGTCACCCTGGAGTTGCATTAAACCAAACATGATAGTGATCACAGAAACCAGCCAGGTCTTTTTACACATTATTTACCTTTAATAGAAATCTGTGACAACTTCTTTATAGCAATCTCTACTCGGGACTCTGTGCCCTTTACAGAACCACTTCTTCCCATTCTCCAGGTGGGGTAACCTGAGGCAGGGACACTCTTTCCTCTTCAGGGCCAGGAAACAGGCCTGAGCCTCCCATACCCTAATCTCCTGCATATATGCCAGTCCTGGCTCTAGCATAGGGAGCAGGCAGAGGGCTTCTACCAGGAATGATCTTTTTCCTCTCTCCCACTGCAATGCAGCCGAGGGCTCTGTTCTCCAGGGATGTGTCCATTCGCTCTACCCTGACCTTTTCTTTCAGCTCTCTTCCTGGGGTAGCAAAATTCACTTTGGCCCATATTACTGAGTAGTTTGGATTTTCAAATGGCTTTATCAGTCCAAGAAGGATGATTAGGTGTGCTGAGGATTACAGCTTGGATGTCTCTGAGCAGCAAGAGAAATTTCAGGTTTGCTCCTAGTCCATTGGAGAACATATTTTAAATATGCTGAAAGTGAAAGGCAAGCACTCTAAAAGTGGTTCAAGAGTATAGATACAACAGCTTGAGGATGTTCAGACCCCTTACAACATTTTCAAATTGTGTCAATAATTTGAAGCAATAAGATACCATTATGGCTTTGGCATCAAAAGCAATGTAATGGCTCTTTGCTGTCAGCGGGTTAAAGGCTTTCTCTGAACCACTGTTTTCAGTGGAAGACGTATATAATGAGCCTGGCACGGTGCGGTCTGTCACAGCTCATTCAATGTCTGCAATAAAGCAGAGCTGCCTCAACAGTCCCTAATGTAATAGTTTTCTAGTTGAAAATGCTGTTACAGCACATCAAGACTGTAAGTTGGGGAATGGGAGGATTTTAAAGCAACTTCACTTGGAAAGGCACGAGAGTACTCGTAGGTCAAAGGGGAACTTCCCATTGTGTTTTTTGTTTTGAAATTATTTTGGAAAGTATAATAGAAAGTGAGTGGTAATTCAATAACAGTCAAAAGCTGGAAGAGGCATTTCATTTTTTTTTAAAGCATTCGGTGTTTCAGTGACTTCCACTGCATTTTCCAGTCCCCCCTGCAGCAACCTGGCCAGAACAGAGTCCTCTTCCCCTTCAGGCAGCCTTGTAGGGCTTGAGGAACACTTGATATCTCTTTGTGCTTGATTTTGCAGGGTGGGCACAGCAGGCAAAGCTGGTCAATTAGGTTAACATTGTTGAAGTCACCTGTTCCTTGCTGAAGCAGCCAGGGCAGCTGAGAAGTGGGGTTGGGGCTCCAAAAAGGCTCTTGGTTTGGGAGACCCATCCTACAGGAAAACTAACTCTTCTGGCAACCTGGAGAGGTTCTAAACATGCTCGTTACCCCCACACCTGGAAGTGTGAAGTGTCCTGAAGTGTGGCTGGTCCAGCAGAGCTGTCATGAACCTCTCCAAGCAGAGCTGAAGATACTCCCAAGGCAGCAAGAGATGCCCTGTGAAGCACTGAGCTTTCACATTTGATCTGTTCCAGCTCTGTAGAATAACCCCAGATGTGCTAATAAGAGCATTAATGTGTTATCTATTTTACCAGACCTTTGGAAGAAAAAGATGGAAATGAAACATACCACTTAGGCTTCCTGTGAGAGCTACTATTAAACCAGCTCTGTGTTTTTTTTCCAAGATCATAAGCCTAGTTGACTTTTCTATTCTAATTCAAGTGGGAAAGTAAGATGGCATTGTGTGGCCTTCAGTCTCTCTCCTATTTGTACATGTGTCTCAGGAGATGAATTATTTATGATAATGTAATTATAGAAGTGAACAAACAAGTGCATTGTACATTTTTTCCCTCCAAAGAAGCCGCAGTCTGTCATCAGAACACTAGATGGTAGTCTCAGTCCAGAAACATTTCAATGGATGTTTGACATTGCAATGACAGTAAATCGTGGCTGATTCAGTGGGGTTTGCTCCTTGCAATGCAAGATTTGAGGTAAATCTGTGATGTGGAAGTGTTATTCAAAGCCGAACTCCTTGCAGTTAGGTTTGGAAGCTGGTAACCAATTCCCAGCTGATTTCCAGAAAAGGAGATCTTGATAATTTTGGTAATTTTGTGCTTAATCGTTATTGATCTACCTGAAAACCTGTGAAATATCTATTTCTGATGGTGTGAGCACAAATTCTGATCAAAAGAGAAACCCAGTCCCTAGTTATCTCGATGGCTGGAGTCAATGGGATGTGGAAAACATGTTAGTTTTTTTTTTTAGTTTGGATCAGATGTATGAGCAAGTGTCACCTGAGACCATGGAAATGTCCGTCCTTGTAGGCTATTGTATGAAGTTGTCCTGTTTCACATTTGGAATGGACAAACTGTGACCCATGAAGCCATAGTAATTTTATCATATGTGATCATGTTGGTGTTGTCCACTTTGTGTAAATCATGAAGTACTCGCTGACTTGCATTGTCTGTTGGGGCTTCAATATGCTTTCAGCTTGAGCCTATCCTTTAAATGAGGTGGGCTAAAAACTTTAATTTGTATCTTCCATGCCCAAGCCCCAACACTCTGTGAGACATTCCCTTTCATCTCTTTCTCCTTCCCTGAAAAGTCAGAATTTGTAAGGCTTACTTTACAGTTACTGCAGGTATATTTACAAAAAATAAAATCCACATATGCCATTTAACTTTCAAGAACAGAAGAATACAGAAGAATTCAATAGCAACACTGAAGCAGAAGAGACTTAGTTGGCTTTGTTCCCCACTGACCAATATTCAGGCTATTTTAGATGTGCTGGCTGGGGAGGGAGCTTCTTCCAGCTTTCTCTGAATCAAAGAAAGGATTCCCTTTGACACCGGTAATATAAAGGAAGACTCACAGCCATGTTCCTGCTTGCTTTGCTCAGTTATGTTTCAGTGTGAGGTTAATAAAAAATGTGTGTGGGATGTGGAAATAACCAGTTTTAATTATTAGATATCATAGATTGATTGAGAAATGAATCCAATTCTCACTCTGCTGAGGGACTGGGAATAGAATGCAAGGAGAAATCAGGCATATGTTACTCCTAACGTGACCATTTTGGTTTCAACAAATTGCAAACTAGTATTGATTTTTATACATAAGGTACGAACAAAAAAGAATTACAAAACTTCTCAGCAGCCTCAAAAGCCAATATCGACCAAACTAGAATGGCATTTAGGAGAGCGATGCTTAGCTGATGAAAATAAATAGCAGTAAAATAGCTTCTCACTTGTAATTTTTATCTAATATTGTATCAGGTCTGTAATCCTTTGCAAGTGTCATCTAATGCATCACTGGTGACTGCAGAAATGTGCAGAATTAATAAAGAAGGTGCCTGGATGTGGAATGGCTACCCACCTCCAATCTTCCTGAAAGGTTTCAGTTTGATGTATGATATTCCTCTGGAAGTATAAAATCTATTAGTTCACAAAGTGAGTCTTATTCTTGAGTTCCAGCAAAAGAAGACCTTTGCCTGAGGCCTCAGTTTCATACTATGTATTTGTCCTTATCCCAACATGCACCTTCAGCTGTGAAACTGTGTGGTTGGGCTATAGCACTTCTAACAGGAGCAGCTATAGGGTTGCAAACATGTGGATTAGAATCAAATCTGGTTTAATACTTTGCTACCTTTAAACACCTGAAGCAGAGGAAGAGAGTAATGGATAGTAGATGGATGTGAATTGTCAGGCTGCACACGAAGGGAACTCTAGCAGAAAGGGGAGTAGAGCATGGATATGTGTGGCTGGGATGCTGTAAAATAAATGGGCATGTCAAAAAGCCAAAAATATGACAGACATTTCCCAGAAGAGTGTTGGATTTGTTCCTCTGGAGATCATGTCCCCTTGTTGTCCTGCCCCTAGAATGTTACTGTCCCAGCATGAGACAAGCATCAATAGGTTTTAAGGAACAGAAGGAGAAAATCTTTCTCACTAACACAGGCCAATCATAATTTTGCATTTAACAAGGTTCCTTGACTACGTTTTGGTTTCTCCTCTGCTTTAGAGCAGGGGAGCCAAGGTGGGTGGATGGGAGAGCCTAGGGGGGTGGACATCAGCAGAGCACAGCATGTGGGATCAGTCTGTTGAAACATGCAGGTGCAAAGACAACTTCACACCATCATCCCAGTGCCAGAGGGAAAGAGCCCGTGGAGCAGGTATTAGGTCTCTGTATGCATCTGCCCAATGTTTAACACTTCTAATGTTCTGGTTAAAAGTGGGGGTCCTGGTCCCTCCTCTGGCAGGTCCCAGGTCTCCCTCGGGTTCAGCAGAAAGTGAGACCCAGCAGGATGTTCCTTGTCTCCCTAGAGTACTCCCCAAAATTCTAGGCTCTTTTTAAAGGGAATTTAGACCAATAATCCTTAGTTCCTTCAGTAACCTACTCTACTGAGATGAGAAATCCCTACTAGGCAAGTGCCACTGTAATTCTTAGACTCAAGATGTATAAAAATTGGTTGTACTGGTTCTGCAAGGATGCAAGCTCTTGCTAAGTATGGGAGGTTGTCGCTTGCAGTAGCGTACTTGTGTTTCAAGTTCAACATGCACTTTGCCAGCCTGGAGCTCGAATCTTTATCTACTTGTGGCCAATCGCAAGCAAGAGTGGCTACATCCCATGGGTTACAAATATTACTGTTTGACTGGTATCATAGTTTGAAAAGAAATTGAGATGAAAAGAGGCAGGTGTTGTGTACAACCAGACAAAGAAAAAGTTCAGGAAACCTCTCTCTGTATCTTCAGATCAAGATGAACTTTGATAAACTTGCTTATTAAAAAAAACAAGCACCATTTTTCTTCCTCTTCTGACTTGCAAATTAAGCTAAACTCGCATTATCAAGACTGATTGGAATTTATTTTCAGCTGAAGAGTTCACCACAGACTTAAAAGACTAAAGCCAAGATGATAATTGCATATTGTGGACTGCCCCTGCTGCAGAAGTTTTCCTGATTTCAGAGCAAAAATCTACTTCGTGAAAGGGGGTTTTGTACTAAATGAACAGTTAGAAATGCAGAAGTTGATGTTTCTCATTCAAATGCAGAAAGGATTTTGATTTGGATGCCTCCACCCTCCCTTTGAAATGCTATTTACCTACATCAGAGTCTAATAAGGTTAATGTGTTAGATGTTCCCCCAGTGTAAATTGTATCAGTGGGAAGAATACGGCCTGAATAGAGTCCTCCAGCTCTATTCATTTGCTTTCAATGTGTCAAATTAATTTTGCCACATGGGTAATAAAAGCTGTGCTTCTGTGTATTTCTGTAAACATTGAAAGTGAACATAGAAAGTGTTTATGATTTCTTTCAACAATGAAACTTAAACTGTGCGCAGTCCAATATCAGCGAGTAATTTCAGAAGTGACTGAGGCATGTAATTGAGTTTGTCAGTGTAATTGTATTTTGGAATAGATAGTGGTATGTTTTTTTTAGTTGTTACTGAGTCTCGTATTCAGTGTGCTGATTAATTCTATTAGAGGAGTTAATTAGACTGAGAAGGTGGGGGTGAGAATGGATACAAATCACTTTAAAGCACTGCATTTAACTCAGAGTTGATTATTCTGTGCACAGAGAAATGCTGCCTCTCCCCATTTTGGACTCTCGTGTGTGATTAGAGCTCATCAGCTGAGCCCCAAACCTGATGACAAGAACGGACGATGAGTATGGATGCAATTCTCTCTCCTTTCAAGTGTGAACTTTCAAACTGAGGCATTGTGGGCTACAGAGTTGACCTGACTTAAAAATAATAAGCTCCTGTGCATACTCTGTAATAATAAGAATAATAATTACGATATCTGTATTTCTGGCACAGCCTCTTCATATGGTTTGCTGTAAAGAATAAAAGGCAATAAGGAATAAACAGGCACCAGTTAAGGGCACACTCTGGCTTTGCAGACTTCAGAAGAGCTTGGGCTCAAGTCTTGGCATGGGAGATTCATATTTTCCCCTGCAAAAAGAAAAGAGACTTGGATGCTGGAGGTTTGGCAGCTGCAATATCTGCCCTGGAGGCGCTTGAGTCTGAATGCAGGGCTCTGTCGGCGTCTCCAAGCAGAAGCCGGCACATCTTGCCCGCAGGCAGCTGCATGGGCCCTGCCTGCACTGGGAAGGTAGATGTTCTGCAGAGGAGTTGGCTTGTCTAGAATGAGCTGAACTTGCTGCTGCATTAAAAAAGATTCGTAGGTCTGAGCCGGAGCCTGGGCCGGTGGTAGACATGAACCGATTTTTTGAGAGCATCACTAGGTCTGGGATGGTAAATGGAGGAGGATGGACAGGCATTAATTCTCCCTACCTGTTGGCTGGGTGCTGCGCACAAAACAAAGTACAAGCTTAGGAGTGGCCACAGAGGATCCAGTGTGGCTGTTAGTCTTCTGCATCTGACTTAGAGTGGACTAAACCATATCAAAGTGTAGGCAGGCTGAGCTCAAGCCATTCTACACCTCTCCATCCCCACAGCATGCCCCAAAGCACTTTTAGATGTGAGATGGGAGGGACTGAGGAAAGGGGGGATGGAGAATTGAAGCAGCCTCCTCTAAAGCCAAAATAAGTGAAATAAATACATACAGAATAGATTTTTAAGCAGCAGTGTGTAATTTTTGAATCACCTGGAATATTTCCAACTAGACAAATGCGAGACACTGTCAGAAGAGCATTAAAACATGCCTTGAGGCATTATCTGAGCTGGACAAAAGTCAGGTCCCTTTATAAACCAAATGTATACATTGGGAGCTGGTGTAATTTTCTGGAAAACAGTCTCAGTCTGAATAGACGTGAAAGAAGGATACCGTCAAACGAAGCAGCAGTCGGGACTACACAAAGCCCAGGTCAACAGCCTGTACATTTTCAAGAAATTGTGATGCCGTGTCAGGGAATTGCTCCCAAGCTGCCTGGTCAGGCCATTATAGTGCTGTCAGTAAAAATGCCTCTTATCTTCCAACTCCTTCTATGTACAGATAAAGCAGCCATGGTCAGCACAGGGCATATTTTAATAAGATTCAGAGTGGTAACATCTGGCAAATTCACATGTCATATGCTTCTCCTTCCCCGTGTACAAACAGCTTCTGTTCCCATGCTTTTGTGTTTCCCTTAGAGAATGGCTTTTCTGTAACAGAATACGAATGATAGGTTATCGGCTGGGAATGGCAATGCATCTCACGATGGCACGATATGGAAAAAAGATCAGAAACTTTCACCGTTGGGAAACTTCACATCGGAAGCCAGCTCCGATAACCCTTTTGAGAGAAGAGCTGGCAAGTCTCCTTTGCTGTAAAACAGAAGGAAAAGGAAGAGGGCTCTGGAAAGTCACAGGAGGGTGAACACGAATTTCTTGTCATCAGCTTCCTTCTGCTGTTCCTGGGAAGGACCTCTCAGCTGCCTCTCACCAAAGGGTTGTGGCTCCCCAATGTCAAAGAAAACACAGAAGATGTCTTGCAGCCAGGACCAAGACGAGATTAAAGTATCTCAGTAAAGATATAGAGGTCCATGGAGGGAGAAGGCAGTGGGAGCCTCATGCAGAAGAGCAGCGTGGCTGCCTGGGGTGTCATGCGATTGGGATAAAACAACACCTTTTTGTGATGGCAAATCACCTCCTGACTATTGGGCTTGGGCTGGGCTGCTGGATTCAGTGGCTGTTACAACAATGGTCCAGGGCTTTGGGTGTCTACAGATGCACATAGATGCCTCTAGGGATAGTCTAAAATGCCCAAAAAGGTTCAGTCTCTGCAGTTGACAGGATTTATGAACCTGAAAATGTCTAGGCACTACTGAGACTCCCAGGATCCTGTTCTATCTCACTTTTGTACTACTGTAATCCCAGCCTTGTTTGAGTATTAACACCTTAGCCCAACATTTAGGTCCACCACTGTTTTAGTCACCCCTTGTGCTTGATTATAATCCAAAAAACAAGCGTTGTGTACAGATGAGGTATAATTGGTGCTGGACTGATGCTGTTCTCATGTAAGACTTCAAGTGAGCATCTGCTCACTGGACCTCTGCAGCCTTTCCAGGTCTTGTGGTTTGAAACCTGCTACCCACAATCCTGTTCATCTTTGTTTCTTCCAACAGACCACGCTGGTGCTGCTGGCTGACAACCTCACACAACCGCAGCCCTGCAAAGCACCCAGTCCCTGAGTAACACAGATACTTGCTTGTCTCTTTGTCAGCAACAGCAGCATTTTGACAGCTAAAGTGATGAGCCACAGCACAGCAGTGAGGAGGAGAGCTGGGTCTGCAGGGCACTGATAGCTTGGCTGGGCAACGCCGGCCCATGGGTCCTCAGCTGGTCGAAGAGCTACATGTGTCCCCTCAGAGACCTCGGCCTGCTGGAGACACGGTGAGTCTTCTGGAAAGAGGGAGTGGGGCTACCAAGCTGTCAAAGCCACTCACCCATACAAATAATCCTGCATAGTTTGGGTTTTGTGAGCAGACCCATGTGGTGTATGGACAACCTGCTGAATGGAGCTGGGTGTGGACAAAGCCCCATTCCCTGCTCTTCTGGAGCTGCTGGTTCACTGTCCTCCAGGGGCATTGCTGTGGGTTTGCCTTGTAGTCAGTGACTCAATTACTAGAAAATGGAAAAGGAAGAATGAGGTTAGGCAGCCTTCCTTCCTCACTGCTGACCTCCTCCTTAGGGACAGGGCAGCATACACACACACTGTCTCTGTTTTGGATTTAGGGATGGGACTCTCCATGGAGCAGTCACCTGTATCCACTCCACTGCTGTCCCTGGCCCTGCAGAAGAGGAAAATGAAGCAGGACTTCATGTGGTCTTACAGGATATAGGCAGCGGTGTGGAGTGGTAGCAAAAAAGGATGTGCAGGAGTTTTGTGGCAGTAACACGTGCCCCAGCAGCTAGTCCTTATGAGAGTCTGTGCTCCCTTCAGCCCTCTGCTCCCTGCCCCTATGCTGTCATCCATGCACTTTGGTTTCTTTGTCCTTCTCTGAGTAGCCAAAACAGATTGAGACTTTTCTTTGAATAAAATTATACTAAAAATTAAATACATCAAGTACAAAGCGCCAAACACACAGCGCTTTTTTTTAAAGCAAATTGTATTATTTTCACAGTTTACATTTAAAAAATAGTTTTAGTTTACATACCAAAGTTCAGCTGTTCAAATAAACCCTTAAGCTCCTTTCTTCAGTGGCATCTCCCAATAGGTAGATCATCTCGCTGCGATGGCTGCTTTGCATGTCATTGCAAGCAATTCCTGTCAGCCATGCTGCCTGGAAGCCAGCGAAGGAATTTAGCTAATAAAAACTCCAAGCTGAGCAAACAGCTGGCAATGAACTAATTTTCTAAAATATTGCTCCTTGTCTGTACAGAAACAATTGCAATTTATTTCTGCCAGGAGGCTGATGGAGCTGAGCAGT